>VMBQ01003732.1:79137-90379 GCA_007657795.1 Dreissena rostriformis | reverse complement strand
TATATATATATATATATATATATATATATATATATAGTGATATATCATGTACCCCTATATACCTTAATTTGTGTTTATATCGGATAAAAAAGGTTATTGGGATACATGTGTTGAAAGTGGGAACCCCATATCTTATTTCTAAACTAGAGACCCCGTAACTTGCCATATGTGTGAATATATATATATATAGATTCGAGAAATATGTTGTTCCAACAGTGCTTATTACATATTTTATACATATGCCCTAGCGCTTTCGACTTTTCTATATATATGTAATTAGCACTGTTTGAACAGCATATTTTTCCAATGTATTATTACTACTTTCTGTTCTTGCATCCGTTTTTGGATCCAGTGTTTTAGAAAGATTCATTCGTTGGTGTTTAATAATTTTTCTCAACCATATATATATATACTCTCTACTACATGCAAATATTGTACAATGTTTTAGCATGCTATTGTTAAGCAGTGTTTACCACTCGACTATATGCCTACATGTTATGCCAATCAATTGTGCACACACCATTGTCTTGCATGGATTGTAATATATATATATATATATATGTGTCAGGGGCGGAGGCCTATATCACAAATAAACAAACTTGAAACTTGAACTAAATGTGTAAATGATTATTTTTATTCACCATTAAATTATAAGACATTACATTTTAATACTCAAAATATTTAAATAAATTGATTTAGCTACAGCACAGATTAAATTAAATGGGTAAAGATAAAAAAATGTGACACTGTCTAGAAAATACTGTAGAAAATCAGTGCAAATACTGTAAAATCATTTATATTTGTCAGAATGAATTTTTGTGGTTTCCCAAAAATGACTTTTCCGTTGACATGTACATTTTTCTGTGGATTTCTGATTTTTGAAAAAAATGGGGAATTTGTGGTGGTCATTTTCTGATGTGTTTGCGTTAAATTTGTGGATCAGTCAACCCACAAAAATGACCAAAATTAAAGTCCCACGAATAATAATGATTGTACAGTATACAGATTGCAATAGTACCTTTACTTTGTTCAGTTTCCACGCTCTGACAGTCTTCTGTGCTGTAAGTCCTGAAGAAAGCAGCCTGCTCCGCTCCCTGGTTACTGTTGCTATAGCAACTGGTGTTGTCCTGGATACTGGTATCCATGGAGACACTCTCCTGGTAGCTGTTGTCATGGTAACTGCTGTCATAGTTACTGCTGTCTTCATACAGAAGTTGGCTTGTTGAGGAGTGGGAGTCTAAACAGTAACAACTCCACCTCTTGTATTATTTGTAATACAGAAATGACCAATACAGGTTAAAAGAATCTTTAAAATATATAACTGAGCCTCATTCTGGGAGAACTGGGCTCAATGCATGTGCGTAAAGTGTTGTCCTGGCTTAGCCAGTGCAGGCCGCAGAATTTAAAGGAAGTCTTTTTTAAACTTAAATCCAGTCTAGGCGGAAAGTCTCGTCAATGATTAGGCTCTGCAGACTTCACATGCTAATCTGACATGACATTCTATGCACATGCATTAAGTCCCATTTTCCCACAGAGCAGCTCAAATATTAAGTTAATTTGTTGCGAGCAAAAATGCCTTCAGCCGTTCACAACATTACTAAAACATGGCCAAGACAAGGAACAAAGCACATACACAATTTTACTGGTATAAATTCCAAATAAATATTTAAGAGACATATTTGTCTTTCTTAGAAACATAGCTTCTTTAAGATTATTGAATATAAATAACAAATACTGTCCTTACATTCTGGATGAAAGAACACTTTTTAATACGTTCAAGCATTTGGGAGACCACGTCAGAACTTGTTATATACATAAAAAAAAGAGTTGAACTTCAAAAAATGCCAAATTTGTATTTATCAAGGGCTCTTAAGTACATGATGTATTGATGTATTGATGTAGATCACTAAACTGGGCTAAGATATTAAGTTACAAAATAGTTAGATAAAGTTTAGTTAAGATCATTTGGAAACTAATGGATTTAACAGTAATTACAGCTTAGACGACCAACTAATAGAATAACATGATAAACATGAAAAGATGTCGTGCACAAACTCGTTATAGCTTGATCCCAGAACTGCTTTAATAGAGCTTTGTTTATTGATCAGATGTTCAGTTTGGTAATGTGCACCTGATAATGCAATAAACGATAATTCAAGTAGTCGAACTCAAGGATTCATGGCGGAAAGCAAAGAGAGCAGTAAGAAAAGTGGTTTACCAAAAAACTGAGCACTGACTTCAGCAAACCAATATGCTCCTTAATATATTTTTGTTTGTAATTATCAATTTAAAATCAGCAACATGAAACTGGCAACATTTTCTATACAACCCAATGAAGAATCCCACCTGGATAGTGGTAGAGTCTTGCAATCTGTTTTGTTCCTAATCTTTTTTATTTTTAAATCATCAAACAAACAAAAAGACAGAAAATAAGGAATGACTCAAATAATCCAAACATGAATTTACTTATACATTTGAGCCTTGCTCTGGGAAAACAGGGTTTAATGCAAGTGTGTAAAGTCTTGTCCAAGATTAGCCTCTGCAGTCCACACAGGCTAATCAGGTACAACACTTTCCGTCTTAACTGGATTTTTGCTAAGAAGAGATTTCCTTTAAACAAAATATACCATTACAACGGAAAGTGTCGTCCCTGATTGTCTCTAGCCGACATTACACACATGCATTACGCCGAGTTTTCCCGGAGAAAGGCTCCTTTATGAACACGTTAATCTCCTCACCAATAGCAGACAACATCTCCTGGACCGTGGGAGAATCTTGCATTCTGATTGGTGAGCCTGGTGGGGGCGGAGACATGGTCCCGGGGTCGATTTCGAAGTCACTGTCGTCCATATCCTGTCCAGACACATCCTCCGACAACAGGAGATTGGGAACTGTGGCTGAAATAAACAACAAAATATAGGAGCCTCGCTCGCTCTGGGAAAACTGGACTTAATGCATATGCGTTAAGTGTCATCCCAGATTAGCCTGTGCAGTCCGTAAAGGCTTATCAGAGACGACACTTTCCGCTTTTAAGGTATTTTTCGTTTATAGTAAGTCTCTTCTTAGCAAAAATCCAGTTTAAGCGGAAAGAGTTGTCCCTGACTGCACAAGCTAATCTGGGATGACACTTGACGCATTTGACGCATTTGCATTAAGCCCCATTTTTCTAGAGCGAGGCTCATGTATAATGTTTTCATGAATAAGTTTGCTTGACTTTTTTTTTGAAAATTTCAAGAAACTGTTAAACACCTTAAGGCCTACATGATACATTTTAAATCTCATTTTATGTTTAATACATGATATTGAATTGCTTCTACTTGATTTACAGAAACAAATGTAATGCAATAAAGATAATGTTAAATGTATTTGGCTAGTGATATTTGACTGCAGTTTAAATCCAAAACAAGTATAACTAGAGCTTTGTCACTAACGTGACGTATACCCCCACATGCTGCATTGACACAGAATATTTTGCATGCTGTCTCACAAAACAAGAGAAGCTTATTTATGGCAATTTTTAAGAATTATTATGCCATTATCATTTATGGCCATTTTGACCTTTGAAATCTTGAATTCTTTGGCATGATACGCCATCCAATGCCTGTGAACAAAATTAATGTGGAGAGTAATATTAAAATCTCACAATGAATGACATAGTTATGGCCCAGACAAGCTTATTTATGGCCATTTTTGACCTTTGAACTCAAAGTGTGACCTTGACCTTGGAGATATCGACGTAATTTTATCGCGCAACACACCGTCCAATAATGGTTAACAAATGTGCCAATTGATTTCAAAATCCCACAATGAACGACATAGTAATGGCCTGGACAAGCTCAACTATGGCTATTTTTTACCTTTGAACTCATGTGTGACCTTGACCTTTGAGATATTGACGTAATTCTTTCGCGCGACACACCGTCCAATGATGGTGAACAAATGTGCCAATTGATTTCAAAGCCTCACAATGAACAACATAGCTATGGCCCGGACAAGCTCATTTATGGACATTTTTAACCTTTGACATCAAAGTGTGACCTTGACCTTGGAGATATTGACGTAATTCTTTCGCGCAACACACTGTCCAATGATGGTGAACAAATGTGCCAAATGATTTTAAAATCCCTTGATGAACCACATAGTTATGGCCCGGACAAGCTCATTTATGGCCATTTTTTACCTTTGACCTCAAAGTGTGACCTTGACCTTGGAGATATTGACGTAATTCTTTCGCGCGACACACTGTCCAATGATGGTGAACTAATGTGCTAAATGATTTTAAAATCCCTTGATAGATGACATAGTTATGGCCCGGACAAGCTTTCGGGACAGACCGACCGACAAAGTGACTCCTATATAGCCCCCATTACTAGTAATGGGGGTATAATGAAGCATCTTTGACACATATCTCAGTTTGGTCCATAATGATGAGCAATTCCAAAAACTGAACTGAGAATGAAATGAAAAAAAAAACACAAAAACAATTTTTTGACAAAAGGACAGTGTCCAATAAATAGATTCAAAACAAGTGAAGTTGCCTTATATGAATTTTTATTAAAATACCTTATAAAATATTATATTGGCCAGACTGAAATCACAATAATTTTACATCTGGCCCTCTAACACACCAAATGAGCCGCATCGTATGCCATATGTGTAGCGTTCTGAGAAAACTGGGCAAAATGCATGTGCATAAAGTGTCGTCCCAGATTAGCCTGTACAGTCCGCACAGGCTAATCAGGGACGACACTTTCCGCCTAAACTGGATTTTCGCTAAGAAGAGACATTATTTAAACGAAAAATTCCATAAAAGCGGAAATTGTCGTCCGTGATAAGCCTGTGCGCACTGCACAGGCTAATCTGGGATGACAATTTACTCACAAGCATTATGCCCAGTTTTCTCAGAACACGACACATATGTGGCAAGCAAAGCTCCAGATCAGCCTGCGCATTCCAACAGTCTGGTCAGGATCAACTCTTTCCACTATAAAGCCTTGCAAGGTTTCGTGGTCTTATTAGCTGACAGGATGGCTCTTGACAGGGTGGTTCTTGAGCTATGCTGGACGCATATGGCATAAGACACATTTTCGCATGATGTGGCTAAAATTATATGAGCCACGCTCTGTGAAAATAGGGCTAAAAGTAAAAAGTGTCTTCCCTGATGAGCCTGTGTTGATTGGATAGGCTAATCTGGGACAAAACTTTACACATTTGCATTGAGCCCAGTTTTATCAGAACTAGGCTGATATCTTAGCTTAACACTTACACTGCAGCTTCAGGTCTTTCTCAGTCAGGTAGCTACTCTGAGACACGTTACTGTTCTCGTCACTATAATCGTGCATCGAACTGGAACAAGGAGACACCAACATTCCCGTTGCCATGGAACCTGATGAGCCGAATGAAGCCGAGCTGACAACACCATCCCCGCGCGAGAACAGACCCGTAAAAGTCAGGTTGGAGCCAACGTCTATTTTCCCCGGAGATTTCAGGATCGGGGTCGATGACATCAGGTGCTCGGCATGCTGGGATTGAGGGTTATGGCTGCTACTGCTGCTGTTGCTAGGAGACAGTGACGGGGCAGACGTGGCATGGTCCGGTTCGGTCTTCGCCATCTTGGTCTTCCTGATCTCCTTGGCTTCCTGTAAAAGTTTTTGTTACTTGTTGAAATAGGTCACTATCAATTTGTAAGTGGTTTATTCCATTTTGGGACAACTTGTTTGTGTTGAAATTTATCATCTTGTTAAAGTACAACTTAAAAATTAAAAAACACTTTCCGAGTTTGTTTCCTTCAAAACATTAAGTGTTTTCTTTGTTTTGCACAAAACTTATTTGGATTATAAATAGTCAATCAAGCACAAACCTGTTTAATTCAGTTAACAATATAATTTGTTTACACTTGGTACATATACACACATGTTGATTTCCAAAATGTCTTATAAAGTCTACTAAAGAAAAAAACGATAGCCACACTCAGGAATCAAATACCTCATTCGAAATTTCTACAACAAATAAACTTAAAACAACAAAAAAACACAACCAAAACTTCACAAAAACCACCATAATACACACACTTTTCTATAAAAAGAAACCCAACCACAACTACGCAAAAACCATCAAAATAGCACACTTTCAAATAAATGCTAGCACAACTTACCATGAGTGTGGCCCGTTTTGCCTTGAGCTCCATGGCTGCCTGTATAGAGCTCTGCCCTCGACGACTCCTCAGGCCCTCCTTAGGGGGTTCAGTGGGGCTGGGGGTGGCTTCCTTCTTCTTGGAGGCAGGTTTACTCAAGGGTGTAGCTGAGAA
Source organism: Dreissena rostriformis (assembly GCA_007657795.1). Taxonomy (NCBI): domain Eukaryota; kingdom Metazoa; phylum Mollusca; class Bivalvia; order Myida; family Dreissenidae; genus Dreissena; species Dreissena rostriformis. The sequence continues at coordinate 84,072 of VMBQ01003732.1, read as the reverse complement.
AGAGAACACATTCGAGCCGATAAGGTACAGACCATTCAATTAATATAGCATCAAAATAGTAATTTTTAATAACTGTCAAGTTTCGAGAAATGCGTGAACAAACAAAACGGAGTATGAATATTCGCAAGCTATACTGAAACCAATATTATACCAATTTTATGTGGGCTCGGTGGTTTTGTCTCTGCGAGTCTCCACCAGCCCGTCTCTTTCAACTCCTGGGCCCCAGACAGGAAAATATTGGGGCACCCTGAGGACAACACCCCTGCCACTGTACCGTGCCAGAGGGACGTCTTCTTTCTGAAATACACGAACATGACTAAATGAGTCGCATTCCGGGAACAATGGGCTTCATGCATGTGGGTAAAGGGTCGTCCCAGATTAGCATGCAAAGTAAGCACACGCTTATCAGGAACTACACTTTCCTCATAAACTGGATTTTTGCTAAGAACGATAAATATCATAACAACAGAAAATGTTATCCCTCCCTGATTAGCCTGTGCAGGCTGCACTGCACACACTTCTCTGGGACAAAACTTCACACAAATGTTTTAAGCCAAATTTTTCCAGAACGCGGATCAAATAAGGTAATATGTTTAAGTTCAGCTAAAAACAGTTAAATATTAACATTACCTGTGCGAGCCAAAGAATGTTGTCCAGTGTTTGTCAATGAAGGAGCAGATGTGTTCTTTCCAGCGGAAGTATCCACACATCCCTGTCCCCGCCAGTTGGAGGTTATACAGAGCTAACTGCACCACCTGGATCCTGCGAGTGCAAACAAGTAGTACACAAGTAGGAGTTGTTATAAATTGTTGTGAGGTATGATATCGCTGATCCCAAAGAAATATTGGAATAAAAAGAGTTGCCTAGCATTTGAGCTAGGGAGGTCACTATATACCAATATATCATTAATATAAGAGCACCGTCGAGCGGATGCCAATGCTCAGCTGTGGGTGCTTGGATTTATTTATTTTTACCTTTGACCTTGAAGGTCATCATTGACCTTGACCTTTTCACCACTCAAAATGTGCAGGTCAATAAGATACACATGAAAAACCAAAAAAAAAGAAAAACAAATGTTTTTTTTTTACCTTTGACCTTGAAGGATGACCTTGACCTTGACCTTTCACCACTCAAAATGTGCAGCTTCATGAGATGCACATGCATGCCAAATATGAAGTTGCTATCTTCAATAATGCAAAAGTTATGGCCAATGTTAAAGTTTTCGGACGACGACGACTACGACGATGACGCGGCAGACGAGAGGGCTATGACAATACCTCGGGTTTTCTTCGAAAACAGCCGAGCTAATAATTATAATGGTATATTTACAGCAAATAACAAAATCTCTGATATTCAAATTGAGCCTCGCTCATGGAAAATGGGGCTTAATGCATTTGCGTAAATTGTTCCAGATTAAAATGTGCTTCTACGGAATTTTTCCTTTAAAGGGTGTCTCTTCCTAACAAAAACCAGCCAAAGTAAAAAAAATGTCTTCTCTGATTATTGGGGACAACACTACGCACATGCATTAACACCCATTTTCCTAGAGCGAGCCTCCATAATGTATTACGGATAATTAGACAATATCTTGCCCAAAATTTGTCTCAACTAGGCCATGTAAAGGCCCTGAAAGTCCCTGAGCTGCAAGAAGCACGTACCACTGCAGCCTCATGCGGTTGAACTCTTCCTCCCCGCCACCACATGCCTCACATTTGAAGTGATATAGGTAGTCTCCCTTGAGCACCGACACACAACTGGTCTTCAAACATTCTACAATTGATAACATGTTGTTGTTTCTTTGCATCTTTTTGTAAAAAAAAAATGGAAGTCAAATGGTTTAAGAGATGAATTCCTCTATGTAGATGGCCAACCAAATCATCCAGGAATGCAGGGACAACCGATCACGGAGGGAAATATAAATTAATAATGGAGGGACTCTGTTAGCCAAATGAAGAAGCTGAACTGACAGGAGTAAACAAAAGATCAATATTTTCATCCTTGCCTCTGGACTCCAAGTGTAGGGGCCATCAAGAAGAAGAAGAAAAAAGCAGAAGTAAAAAGAAGAAGAACCAGCTGAATAAGAAAACGAAGAGATGCATTGAGAATGAAGTCAAGCTTTGTTGTTATTTTCTTTCACAAACAGTTATGAATGGTTCAATAAATTGCAGGTGTATTACTGTACAAATATACTTTCATAAAAACAATGCACATATTAAGCCAAATATATTCAACCAACAATTAAGCATAGAAAGGTTATTTTAAAACACATACATGTATACCTATGTATATCAACAGTTAATAATCACTTAATGTGTTAAAAAAACATGTATACAGCTTATCTCCACCAGTTTACCTTCGTGGAATTTCCGTTTGCATAGATCACAAATGAAGTGATATGTCGTGGATATATCCTGGGCCCCGCAGTAACAGTGTCCTCCCGGTAACAGAGACATCTTACAGCATTGTCAGCACTCTGAAAAACATAGAGTAGAACTTAAAAAAACACTATAAACTAGCAGACTTGTTAGCAAATATTTAGCTACATTTCTATAATGAAAGTATTTGCCTAAAATGAAATTAATGCCCTAAAAACACAATAAATTGTTGTATCTGTAAATAACACTTTTAGTGTCGATCACCAATTGGGCACAGACCTATTCAAACAAGTAGTATTCAAAGCATCAGAAATGTTTGGATTATGACAGAATGCACACAGTTGTATTGTCTTTTCTTTACCTGCTCTACAGTTTTGGTTTGCATTGATTGACAGGAAAAACAGGCAGTTAAGCACTACTGATAGATGACTTGACAGTGGACAAAAGCCATGCAGTCATTATGCAAGATAGTAGGTTACATGGACCTTGGTATATGACCATCAATTTGGTCACCTTGGAACTAGGGATTCTTGCACCATCGCACCATACACATCCCTGCTACAAGGTTATTTCAACATTCATTCATGTTGTAGATAATCCTATGGAGGATGTCTCAATAATTGATAAATATTTTATATTGGACCTTGAATTGTGACCTTGACCCAGGGTGAAAGAACCTGTTTCTTCTGCATAACGCTGTATTTCCATGCCATAATTTCTGACTCACGTTACACAAACAAAAACACTAGCCAAACGTGCTCAGGATTATTTCCTTATATGTGACCTTTTATATATGACCTTAAATTCTGACATTTTAGTTTGACCTGTGGGCAAAATGTCAGCTCTGAATTTTTGTCACTTCAACCAAATCGTTTAAATATCACTCTATACTGGAAAAAGATGTGCTTCTGACAAAAGTGCTTAGAATCGATACATCGCTATCAACCAAGAATTGTGACCCGGACTTTTGAATTAGTGGACTGGTTCTTGTGTAGAAAATTCAATCTCACTTCTGTCAAGTTATTTGAAAATCCATTGCTACACTCATCGTAACACACTGTACATATTCTGTAATCACTACAATTATAGTACAGACTGCGCGAGAATTTGCTATCAATGAAGATTAATGAGCTTCTTATTGATAAAACAACACTTAAATACCTTCAAATACATTGTGGAAAGCTATTTTTAATTGACCCATTCCCAAACCGAAATTAAAAAAAAATCCCAATCAGAAAAAAATATTNATAATATAACTATCATATGATTTGTTTTCCTATTAAAAAGAGTTATATTAAATTAGTTTTTCCCAAATCAGTTTACAAATTGCATTTTTTCCCAAAATGGCCAGGAAAAGGCCTGGACTTACATGTTATAATGGTTATTAAACAAAAGCCATTGCTGCCTACATTTTACTTTTTTTTATACTGCTTTGTACCAGTTACTTGTAATTGTTTTTATTTCCGTGCTGACTTGGACACTGTACCAATGTTATGTCTCATAACTAGTTTTCTTCCCTATTTTACCTTTAAGAACTATGGCTGTTACAGGCCTTTAAATACTTGCCTTTAACTTTTGCATGGTGCACAACATATTGTATGTTAATTGTCAGATGTTTGGGGGAAAAGTACAAAGATGCCTTTTGGCAACTACTCGTTTTTTGTGACTTAAGACTTATTCTAGACCTTCCAAACACACCTTTGACTTTGGCAATAATGTGAAAAATCCTGAGCTCCACCGGGGCTTTGAACACAGGTCTCCAGAGTGGAAGTCAGACAATCCGCGTCAAAAAGAGCTACTCCAACAGCAAGGCTGTAGGAAGTGACCTTAAATCACTACACTCCTCCCCCTCTTATTGTTTCAAGGCCCCAGACACTTCGCTTCAAGCGTCAACCGCTACACAAGCGGCTCCCTAAAACCATTACACAAGCTCAGACCTATTTACTTATTCACAGTTTGTGTTTGCCTCGTCGCCATTAATGTGAAAAAGCCTAAGCTCCACTGGGTGATTGAACCTTCAACTTCAACGAAACAAAGATCTATTAATATACCAAGAAAAGTGTTATCAAGATGTCCCGTTAATTCGCCCGGCCTCCGAGATTTCCCTGACGTAATCGGTCACGTGATATCGAGAATTTTATATCGATGTCGGCTGTCTAAGAATCGATCGGGTTATTAATTGATGTAATTAATTGTTTAGCAAACACATTGTTTGATTAATAAATGATTTATTTAAAATGATTAACTTAATTCAAAATTATGTTTGTTGTTTTCAAATTAATTGCTTTTAGAATATGAAAATTGTAGAATTATGTACCAATGGATCACAATATCTATTCGGACCAACAGAAAATATCGGGTATTAGCGCAACGAAAACAAGATCAATATTACGTTACATCAATCGAGCAGCCGCTAGTCTCACTCTGTTATCTCAAAGATCTATTAATATTTCTGCGCCACTGGAAATCACGTCGTCAAATCTCGGGCTGGGAGAACTAACGAGATTTCCTTCTTTATCGCATTGATGATTCTAATCTTGGTATATTAATAGATCTTTGT
>VMBQ01003732.1:67435-77718 GCA_007657795.1 Dreissena rostriformis | reverse complement strand
CAAAAAAACTTTGACCCCTGTGACCTTGACCTTGAAGTAAGGGTCTGCGTTTAGGTTTCAAAATCTGCGTTTAGGTTTCGAAAAATGCTCATAACTTCTATGTCCCTTGAGATATAACCTTCATATTTGGTATGCATGTGTATATGGACAAGGCCTTTCCATATGCACAAATATTTTGACCCCTGTGACCTTGACCTTCAAGTAAGGGTCTGCATTAAGGTTTCAAAATCTGCATTTAGGTTTTAAAAAATGCTCATAACTTCTATGTCCCTTGAGATATAACCTTCATATTTGGTATGCATGTGTATATGGACAAGGCCTTTCCATACGCACAAAAAAAAATTACTGTCCGTCCGTCTGTGTGTCTGTCCGAAAACTTTAACATTGGTCATAACTTTTGCAACTTGATATTTGGCATGCATGTGTTTCTCATGCAGCTGCACATTTTGAGTGGTGAAAGGTCAAGGTCATCCTTCAAGGTCAAAGGTAAAAAAAATAAATAAAAAAAAATGCATGTGCATCTCATGGAGCTGCACATTTTGAGTGGTGAAAGGTCAAGGTCATCCTTCAAGGTCAAAGATCTTTTTTTTTTCAAAGCGGCGCAGTAGGGGGCATTGTGTTTCTGACAAACACATCTCTTGTTTAAAATAGCTCACATTGATTTTACTTTGTGAAAAATCTGCCTGCGTGGCATTGCTACACAATGACTGATTGTGGCTTAGGTCTAACTGCAAATTGTCAGGATTTTCTGTGAATTGAAGATTGCTTTGATCAGGAGAGATCATTTGTACACCGACTTGAGTGGGTGGTCTGGTTATGTGAGTAAAAAAGATCATTATGCTGTAAAGGGTAAGCTTTTACCACATTTTTTGTGGCTCAGCTGCAGTCATATTAGTGGCTTAATTGATAAAATACACGTGCACCAGTGTTTCTAAGCGCATAATAAGACATGCACATTTTTAGTCAGACTTCAAGCGCCCGGGAAATGGGTAGGCCCTGCTACCTATCCTTTTATAGAATTTCCCACAAAACAAGAGGTGTTTCAGCAGTAAGATTCAACTGGAAGACATTGGCAATTGCACAAGAATAATGTTCTTATTTAATCTTTCTTTCTTCAGAAAAACAAGATGGCAGAGACAGCAGCTTCTGCCGCTGTGGCAGAGACACCAGCCCCTGTAAAACCTAAGGAAAGGGCTGGTTATGACACTGAGACTGGGAAGAAGAAAAAACAATTCCGACTTCTGATGCTTCCTACGGCAGTTCCATTCTTTGACTACTATAGTCTCGGAGATCTGCGATGTGGTGACATGGAAATAGAGTGGCGCAAGTGTGCAGAAACCACTGGCCTCATTCAGTCCAAGACTAAATGCAAAGTCGAGTGGGAGGATTTCTTTGAGTGCAAGAAAGGTTTTAAAACGGTATGTAAGGGTGGGATTGCTGTTGAACCACCAAAAATAAAAATTTATGTGGGCAAAAAATAATTATGAAGTCTACTGTCTACGTTATTGTTTTATGGAAGTCCACACATGGTATAGTTATTTTTCAGTATTTATTGGATAGCAAATATTATTTACAAATTATTAACATATTAACCTTAAACATATGTGTGTCAGAAAGCTTATGTCATCCTTCCAGTCTTTATAACATTGACAGACACACAAAGCAGTGGTGTAAACATGTTCTAAAAGCCACTCTTTCTCCAGGGCTACCAGCTGACAAAATCTTGTTGCTGTTACTTAGTTACTCTGTGGTTGCCCTTAATTTCAATTTTGATTATCTAGTATAGAAATATATGAATATAATTATTTAATTCTCCAAGGCATTTTTGTCCAAAGGAATTTCGAATATCATATTGTCTTCACATTTTGACATTTTAATTTACCAGGAAATGATGTCAATGTATTTTTTTATGTAAACATTATCCCCACATGTTGAAGACTTGTTACTGTTATGAAAACTATGAGCAACATAATCAAAAGTATGTAACTGCAGCCACACAGTCTAATCATTTGACTACCGTATACGGCGTAAGCACATGTTACAAAAATCAAAGCGCTGACTTATATAGAAATAGGATTGCCCAATCAGAGGAGTATTTTGGAAATTATACTCGACTTAAGCAATATTTAAGTGGTCAATGCGAGAAGGCAAGCAGAATTTTACACCCCTGTCAAGTTTTACATTCATGTATAAATAAAATAAAATACAGTAGGTTGTTATATGGAAACACCCTTGGGTGGTGGATGGATGGGTGGTTTTCGCTCTCTAATTCGTACAGTTTGCATCAAATCTCTACCAAACTTTATTGAAATGTGTTTTGGCATAAATGGAAGCTAAGTCAGATAATCAGCAAATTTGCACCAGAAACTTAGAGTTATTGCCCTTTCTTTATACACAGAATGCAAAATTTACTGTTTCTGCTCTCTTACTCGTACAGTTGTCATTGAATCTTCACCAAACTTTTTGGAAGTGTAAGTTGACATAAATTTGAGGCCAATGTCAATAACCAGCCAATATGCAACAGGCATTTAGAGTTATTGCCTTTTTATGCCCCCTTCTTCGAAGAAGAGGGGGTATATTGTTTTTGGCCTGTCTGTCTGTCTGTCATTCTGTCTGTCCAAAACTTTTACCTTGGTTAAAGTTTTGTCATAACTTTTGCAATATTGAACATAGCAACTTCATATTTGGCATGCATGTGCATCTCATGGAGCTTCACATTTTGAGTGGTGAAAGGTCAAGGTCATCCTTCAAGGTCAAAGGTCAAATATATGGGTCAAAATCGCACAAAAGGGGGCATTGTGTTTCTGACAAACACATCTCTTGTTTTAATAAGTTTTCAACATTTGGTTCATCTCCCATCAAACTATAAGTTCAACCTTAGTAAATATAACATTTAAAACACTTAAAATCTCAATTTTGAAGCATTTTAAAGCAAAACAACAACAACAACACTAATTTCCCAATTTTTGTCAAAATGCCGCGATTTTTCCCAATCCAAAGGGACCCGGGCCATTCCCAAAATGGTGGAAAAAAACCCTGAATTATTTATATTTTTGGAGACCTTCAATTTGGAAATAAGGCAGTCATTTGGGAAAAATATACACCTTTTTATGCCCCCGAAGGTGGGCATATAGTGATCGCACTGTCCGTCTGTCTGTATGAAATTCCGTCACACCTTGCGTTTAGGTTTTGAAAAATGTGGAAAAACACTTTGTGTTTAGGTTTACAAGAATGTGGAAAAAGGGGGCATATGTCATCCTATCAGTATGGTGTCAGCTCTTGTTTTATACAAAAAATGTGAAATTTGCCGTTTCTGCTGTCTTACCTATACAGTTTTCATTTAATTTTCAACAAACGTTCTGGAAATGTTTGACACGAAATGGAGGTCAAACATTATAAGCAGCCATTTTGCGACTGGCTTTTCAGTCTAATTGCCCTTTATTTATACAAATACATGTATTGTGAAATTTGCTGTTTCCGGTCCTTACTCCTGCAGTTTTCATTGAATCTTTACCAACCTTTCTTCAATGTTTGTTTACATAAAGTGGAGGCCGAGTGTTAACTAGAGTCCGAGCCATTTCTGGCCAGCCAAAGCGCAAGAGGCACTTATTGCTCTTTGTTTATACAAAACAAATGTACAACGGGAGTAGATTTCTATCCATGACCTTGTGTTCCTCAAATTTTCTGTGATTTACATGTTTTCATAATACATTGCATAGAAAACATTCAGTGATAATGAAATTCATTTCACTTCAGTTTCATTTTGTGTACCGGTAGCCTCTTTTCCTGTATATTCGGCCACTTAAGAGTGAAATTGACTTTTTCTACTGAATAAAAAGATTTTCAGCACAAGTGAGACATTGAATTAAACATTTTATATTTTCACCACAAAAGTATGGCAAAATAATTTACAGCGCAGGTATTTCCTTAGTAACAGGCCAATTCTAGGTGGGCACCCTAGCAACCCTGATTTGTTGGTATCTTTCCTACCAATCTGTTCAGTCATCATTTTAATATGAAAAACATAAAACTTTTGAAGTAATTTGGATATAAATCATTAAATAAATATTCTTAGTTATAGACTAATTAACACAAAAATACTGTTTAAAAGTAAATATTTTCAGAATTATTGGTATTTACACAGCATGTGTATACCATTTTACTTAATTTTTACCTTAATTTAATTTTCCCCTAACAAAATCTAAAATTCACATGTTTTTAACCAAAATACAACATCTATGTTATAGATTTTTGTAAATAAGGATAACTAACTTAAGTTTTATCAGAAATATGTCATAGTTACCAAAATAAGGGGGTGGCAGAATTTATAGGAATGGATGCATAGATAGGAAAGAAGGCTACATACATTTTCACAAAAGGTCAAGATTTCCAGTGTGAAGCTAGCGTTAACAGAAGCCAAAAGAGACAATGGCTTCTTCATGTACAATTTCTAATCTCTTAACATTTCTGAAAATATGTAAGAAAAAAATAAGCACATTTTCACACTTCCTGAGGTTATTATTTCTAAAAGGTACTCTTTTTGTTTTGGCCTCTTCTTCAGATTACTTTGCATCAACTAAGGAAATTTACATCCTGATTTTTCATTCATCAATTATGAACAGGTTTGTACACAACACACCCTTTCTTGTCGTTCTGTCTTTCTGATTCAATATTAAATTATCTTTTCCAATTTCAGGTTCATCGTCGCGAGGCGATATTTAGTGCCCGACTAAGAGAAGGGAGCGAGAAACTCAACATCATCCACCCAGATGGCGATACCTTCAAATAAAGGCCTTCATAAATGATGGAAGTGTGGTTACATGTAACAGTGATGAACTTGGTAGTTTAGCAGGATTTACATTTTGTGAATAAATTGTTTAACAGGATTGACATTTTATGAATATCTTTCTATTATTATTTGATGAAGACAGCAAGTATTGTGCCTGTCAGCTTTCTAAGCAAGTTGCATTTGTTTACATTTGTAGTTGCAAATAAAACCAGAACATAAGCTTTCAGGGGGTTTTCTGCTATATTAAAAAAAGGCTGTGAAATGGACCTGATCCCAAAGCAAACGGACCCGATCCCAAAACGAATTTTTTTTAGAAAGAAGTGTCTAATGATTATTATATCTCAATTTATTTCATAAACATCTAACAAAGTATATAACTATAATTTATATAATTTGTCCTGATGTGTCAATATTTGTTGATAAAAAAATCCCAATTTGGTCCATTTTGTCGATATTTTTTTTCAAATTTGCCATTTTATCGTTTAAAAAATCCCAAGTTGACCAGACTCCTTTTCCCAAAATGGCTGGAAAAAAAACAGGCTTTGGAGATGAATGTTAATTGTTTACATGAGTTATTAAACCAATTAGCAGATTACGTTAATCAATCCACAATCAAATTAGTTTGATAAAACTGTTTGTTGACAGGACTTATGTATCATCTCTTTTACAAAACCAATTAGCGGATTAGACAAATTAGTCCTATAAGATGCTGACAGGTTTTATCAATCGCCTTAAGTTGGGTGCCGTTTGTCCGGGTTCACAATTTAATCAGGTGCGATTGTCCGGGTCGACAAATTTACCAGGTGCCGATTGTCCGGGATTGCAAAAAAACACAGGGTGCCGATTGTCCGGATACCTAATTATAAGTATCAACTCTTTGATAAAGATAGTTTTTGCAACTTATTATCAAATACATATTCTGCCATTACTTGACAACAAACTAAAATATTCAAATATATTTGTTGTTGTTTTTTAAAGTCATAGAGACTGGCCAGGAGACTTTGATATAATGATAGTTCGGATAAAACATAGTTCGGTCCATTATCATAATTATCAATTGTAAATTGCTTAAGGCAAGGATACACTTAACCATTATTTGATTTATTGCAGGTTAAATCTGTATATTTAATGTCATACTTTTATGTTGTTAGTTGCTTGAAACTGTAGTTGTTGGCATGATAATGAATAATAAATCATTGCACCTGCTTCTGATAATAGCCACTATAAATGGCATTAAATGATATGTAGGCTTTTTATCTAAGTTGTGTATACATGCAGCATTCGGATCTAATCAAAACTGCAACTCGACTAATAGACTAATAAATTTGAAGTTTTTGATTAGAACACCTTTTAGGCCTTAAAATACTGATAATTCAAATATATTTGTTTGAATGGGTTTATTAAACAAGCAGTAAATAAAATTGGGACTGTAAAATGACTTCGTAATAAAGCAGACTTCAAATTATTTAATGGAGTTGGAAATAACAATGTTCAAAATTAATAAATGTCATACTGAAGCTGTATGGAATTTTAAGATATATCCTGATGATTAATGAATTCTGCTTTCAAATAGGAAGTATACATGTACAGGACTGTTTATCAACAAAATTTGACTAGAAATATCCAGCTCTGGACTTAAAAGCCTAGGATGAGAGGCTTGATCCCTGGCTCGGCCACATAACTTGTGGGGGGTGTGGTCATGAAATCCTATCTACAGCTATTCTCCCCCCTACTTCCAATTCAAGTAAGGTTACTGGCATAAGTATGAGCACTTAGCACTGGTTACTTAGCTATCCCAGGAAAAGAATGAGTTGGTAAACTGACCGCCATGATATGAATGAAATACTGTTGATTACGACGAACAATCCAACTAAACAAACAAACAAGAAATGTCAAATATGAACAGATTATTTCAATGTGGGTATCACTGAGCTGTTCATGGAGTTTGAAACATCAAGGTGATAGCCTGTTGGATTGTAGCTGGTATGTTGTTTCTTCAACCTTGAATATCTTCCAAGACCACAAGCCCCAAGGTTGCTTTGGTGTAGTGGATATGGCGTCTGCCTAATGATGAGTAGGTCCTGGGTTTGATACCCACGTTGGGAGCATTCTCAAGATCTTTAAGTATTGGTTATACCCAAGAAACAGACCCAAGAGTGTCTCAATAAACCTTAGATCTACTATGCAATCAAACTAAAATAAAAAAGTTTAATTCAGACGCTCTTCTATACAATGATGCAATTAAAGTCACTGTAATGAGTCACCCATCATGGTGTTTGTGGCTTGTTTTACTCTTGTCTGATTTGCTCAATTTTTGCCAAACTTGCTACTTGAAAGTTTTATTTCACATGGTCTGCAATCTGTATCATAACAGTTTTGGTTTCGTCACAAGCATCAGTTTGAGTCCTCCAATGACTTCCTAAAACATTTAACATATACAGAACAGTTCAGCTAGCAGCTGTTAAAGGTTGGTTGAGGATGTATACGAGTTTCCCTCTGAGAAAACAGGGCTTAATGCATATGCGTAAAGTGTCATCCCAGATTAGCATTTGTAGTCCGCACACGCTAATCAGGGACAACAATCTCTGTTTTTATGGTATTTTTTGTTTAAAGCAAGTTTCTTCTTAGCAAATACCAGTTTAGGCAGAAAGTGTCCTCCCTGATGTGCCTGTGCAGATTGTTCGCCTGATCTTCTCAATATCTTATGTGCAACAAAGACAAACATGACCTGTATTTTTTTACTTTTATTCACATCAATTCAATATAATTCATTTTAAACAAGCTTCATACTTTTATTTCAGCACATACTTTATTATTAATCTTTATTCCTATTACTCAGGGAATGCAATATAAAAATGATTTGAAAGCAGGGGAAATATATATTTTCTAGATTGCAGTTTCTTTGTTGAGTTATATGTATATGAAATGATTACTCTTTCAAGAGGTAATTTGTTTCGATAGTTGAGAGAATAAGTACTAGTATATTTTTCTTCAATTATGTCTGTTAAACAATTTGACTAAAAAAAATCAAAGTCACAACTTAATCAACACACATTTAAGTTATTTTGGCACTAATGCAAGTAATATAATTATGTTTAAGCATTTTTTAGCAAATTTACATCATCATTTATAAACACACATAAAAGGTTTCAAAATTAATTGAACTACCCCATATATAGTCAAACCAATTTATTGTTGGAATTCATAAATACATACACACACCCGGATTATACATGATGATTGTTAAAGGCATTGACCTCTGGTTTCTATCTACTGATATCAGGGTCAGAATATCTACTCCCAATACGAAAGTAAGCTATTCTTTCTACATGTATTGCTCATTCTTTAACGAAGAAAGTATCTCATTAGCAACTTAAATTAGGTGTAAAACCCTATATTGTTTCACAAATATTCATGAAAATTGAGCAATAACATAATTTCATGTAGATATTCAATATATTCAAAACAAAATATTGTGCTATCACACATTCCCAAAAGCAGCAAGGTACTTTTTTTCAACTAGAAGGTAAGACAAAGGACTGTTCCTACGTAACTTGCACAAATAATTTGAGCCACGCTCTGGGAAAGACCAGGCTTAATGCATGTGCATTAAGTATCGTCCCACAAATACATACACACACACCAACTTACAGGGATGACACTTTTCTCTTTAATGGAATATTTCATGCAAGGGAATTATTATCTTTTATACGAAAATCCAGTCTAAGCGGAGAGTGTCGTTCCTGATAAGCATGTGGGGACTGCACAGGCTAAAACTATTCGCACATGCCTTAAGCCCTGTTTTTCCAAAGCGAGGCTAATTTGATGTACAGTAAATTAATCTCAATGATTGAATGCTTGTTATTCTCTTGAAGAAAGTAGTTCCCAAAATCTTGGCTAAGGGACACCAATCTTGCACCAAATCCATGCATGTTTTGTTCAAGACTTCCGTATGTGATATGGATGGTTGGCTGGCTTGTATCCTAGCAACACAGCCCTATGGATGGTGAGCTGGTTTGTTGCCTAGCAACACGGCCCCCTGGTGGGTGTCTATCTGCTGCTCAGTGCGCTCGTACCAGTCCTTGACCCTGTGGAACTCCATGAGGTCCTTGAAGGCCTGACAGCCTTGAAATGAGTGCAGGGCTCCATATACCGACTGAAAGTGCAAGGAAATTAGTGTATAGATTGCTCATCAACTTTCAAAAGGTCGAAGCAATACAGAGCAAAAATGGATAGCCAGTATTGAAGGTACCTTTATTATTGAATAATGGACAGCAATGACACAGTATTAAAGAGGTTCAGTACCCTTTCTGTTCTTTGAGTGACTGTTTTCATATGCAGATTGGAAGCAGAGAGGGTTTTCAAATTTCAAATCATCATCTAATTAAAATCTTTAATATCAGCATTGTCTCTACTCGTTTCATGTACTGGTCTACATTTTTTTAACATTAACATGTTTTAAACTGACAAATATTTCTTAGAGGTTACGTTTAATTCAGAATTGTGAATTCTAACCCAGAAACCAATTCAACCTAGTTTTAAGTGATAACCAGACGTACCAGATCAACCAGGCCCGGTTTGTCCCCGTTATAGAACGGCCCAGTCCCCACCGCCTCCATCCATGTGTCGCAGGCTTCATACAGAGATTCACGCGGATTGTCCTTGATATTATGTCTGTACAAACAGATAAACTTACGATATTATGTCTGTACAAACAGATAAACTTATGATATTATGTCTGTTGTAAACGGATAAACTTACAATATTATGTCTGTACAAATAGTTAAACTTCCAAGGACAATTATCCTGCCAACAGGTTTGTGTGAACATTTGTTTTAAACAAGCCAGTTACCAAGATATACAAGTGAAACCAAGGACTTAATTACTAGGACTAGTAATTTTACACATAAACAAGACAAAGAAATGTACAAGGGCTGTTTGTAAAACATGCATGCCCCCCATATGGGCTGTCAGTTGTAGTGGAAGCCATTGTGTGAATACGTTTTTATACCCCCATTACCATTGGTAATGGGGGCTATATAGGAGTCACTTTGTCGGTCGGTCTGTCGGTCGGTCTGTCTGTCTGTCCCGAAAGCTTGTCCGGGCCATAACTATGTCGTTCATCAAGGGATTTTAAAATCATTTGGCACATATGTTCACCATCATTGGACAGTGTGTCGCCCGAAAGAATTACGTCAATATCTCCAAGGTCAAGGTCACACTTTGAGGTCAAAGGTAAAAAATGGCCATAAATGAGCTTGTCCGGGCCATAACTATGTCGTTCATCAAGGGATTTTGAAATCATTTGGCACATATGTTCACCATCATTGGACGGTGTGTCGCGCGAAAGAATTACGTCAATATCTCCAAGGTCAAGGTCACACTTTGAGGTCAAAGGTCAAAAATGGCCATAAATGAGCTTGTCCGGGCCATAACTATGTCGTTCATCAAGGGATTTTGAAATCATTTGGCACATATGTTCACCATCATTGGA
>VMBQ01003732.1:0-58845 GCA_007657795.1 Dreissena rostriformis | reverse complement strand
AATTTAGTTTAAATGAATAAAAAAAAAAAAAAAAAATTAAAAGATTTCAATTGTCTCTACGCTACATAGTTTTTATACAAAAATCAACACGCCCATTCTTTCGATGCGGTAACATGACGTTATACATAAGCTGCATAATTTTTCACGCGCTTTTGTCGAGACAAACAAAATATGCATGTGTAATGTTTACGTGAAGTTAGAAAATTTATAACATCGCATAAACATGAAAATTCAAAAGTGTGTTTTGGATTACAAATTTAATTATGGTCATTTGAGAATGCAACAAAACAGTTTTAGGGTAATTTATTAAATAATTATTTGAAAAAACGTTTCCGTGTCAAAATAAATGTTTTGACAATATTAAGCATGAAATGTACAATTTCCACGAGGAATGCACAAGGTTGCCATCAGCAGTCTCCTTAGTAACTGCCACGATTTTTTCGTGGAGGAGTACACTGTAATAACTGATTAGTGTGGTAGGTATAGCAACGCCAACAAACTGCCACAAAGCCCCTGAAATTATCCATTGATAGTGACACAGTGTGTGTTATTCACGCACAACTGATTCACAATCGTTCATATCTCCAGTGCCTTGGAGCCAAACTCTCATACTACTCGTAAAGTAGTATGTTACCAATTTCTGTGTAAAATGAAAACGGCCAAACAAATTACCGGTACTGATTATAACTCGTGCATTTATTAAATTCTGACTTTTTTTCTGATTATAGCAGCGTTTCATCCATGCTCAAGTCTACTGACGCAAACCTGGTTCAATCCGAGGCAGGTTATCCTACGGAACCTGAGGCTCAGAGTCCTGATTTAGACAGTTCATACTCTCAAGCATGGTTTCAGTTAAAAAGATTGTTTAGTTTAATAAACTCAATGTTAAGTGGTAATAGAAACATGATTTCGTAGGTAATCACTCACCACTTTGATGTTGATATGCGACTTATTATTTGTGTGTACGTTTTAAAAAGGGTTCAGCATAAATAATAAATTTCCCAATTTGGATGAAAACGCCGCTAATTTTCCCAATTTGACTGGTACCATTTCCAAAGTGGTGAGGAAAAACGCTGATTCCTAGACCAGCATCCTACCACTAGACCACGGTCCCATGGTTAAGAAGACTGAAGGCAAAAAGTTTAATTGGCTTTTTTAACTGGGTGGGATTGTCCAGGTACGATTCTGTTTTGACACAAGATAAACTGGGATTCTAACTTTATTAAGGAAGGTGCTTGATTATTTTTGTGTGTGATTTTTTTACATATAAAGTTTGACAGTTTTTAGCTATCTTCATGAAGTTACAAGAGTTCCGCTGTGGGAGACATATGCCCCCTCAAACAGGGCCTTGATTTTCACACTTATTGTGACAGTGACCTTGATTTTTGACCTAGTGACCCAAATTTCAATAGGGGTCATCTACTGTCCAAGGCCAATGCACATGTGAAGTATAAAGTCAATCGGTCAATTGGTTGATGAGTTATTGATTGGAAACGATTTTCACACTTATTGTGACAGTGACCTTGGACCTAGTGACCCCAATTGCCTACTGTCCAAGGCCAATGCACATGTGAAGTATCAAGCCAATCAGTCAATTGGTTGTCTAGTAATTGATCAAAAACGATTTTTGCACTTATTGTGGCAGTGACCTTGACCTTTGACCTAGTGACCCCAATTTCAATAGGGGTCATCTACTGGCCAAGGCCAATACACATGTGAAGTATCAAGCCAATCGGTCAATTGGTTGACGAGTAATTGATCAAAAACGATGTTCACACTTATTGTGACCTTGACCTTTGACCTAGTGACCCCAATTTCAATAGGGGTCATCTACTGTCCAAGGCCAATGCACATGTGAAGTATCAAGCCAATTGGTCAATCTATTCACAAGTTATTGATCGGAAACGAACTGGTCTACAGACAGACCGACTGACAGTGACAGACATGCAGCAAAACAATATACCGGTACCCCCTCTTCTTCGAAGGGGGGCATAAAAATATGAGAACAAAAGCTTTCCATTTACCAAAGATGACACTTACTGTTCTTGAAACAGGACGTAGAGAAGTGGTTGCCAGTGTATCTTTCATCATTTTAGCCGCAAAAACGGATGATAGTAACCCAATGCTGGCACCGATTCGTATAATTCGCCAAGACTTTCCGTTACTTGTTGTCTGGTGGTATGCTCTATAAAAGGTTTTATTAAAACCATGACGAATTGGCTTCGAATCATTTCCATTCAGAATGAATTTTGAAAATATTGAAATATTTGATAACCGTGACCGACAAATGGGCGCCGCCATTTTTGTTGTTGTTGTTGTTGTTATGAAACCAAATAATGCACACATATCTAAACAAAATTTAATATGAAAAATTCTGCTATTTTGAAAATATCCACAAAATAAATTATATGGAAACAATTTAATCAATTTTAATCGACAGAAAAATGAGATTTGTATTTATTTACAAAATATTTTCCGAGTGCATTGCAAAAATACAAGTACTTCCGGGTGAAAAACTGACCTCCCCTGACGCAACTCTGACACAACTCACATGTGTCAAATTCAACAAGCCGGTATATAATTCATAAGTTATTGATTAAATTGCGTCAGTACACCAGGTAGTGTTTTCTTTTGCCGTATTTAAAAAATGGCCGATTCCCCAGCATCTACTGATCAACACCAGACCGGGGCGGGTGAAGGGGGTTTGCCCAAAGTTAAAAGTGAGAAGCAACTAGCTAAGGAGCAAAAGAACGCAGAAAAGTTGGCCAAGTTCGAGGAAAAAAAGAAGAAGCAGGCTGAAGAGCAAGCACAGAAGAAAGCAANCCGTAAAACACGTGTTCAATTAACCGTTAAACTCCACCTCCGTTCGCTGCAAAAGATTTGAAAGGCGGAGCTAAGCACATGTTATTACATAATTCGACAGTTGCCATTGAGTTACAAACACCCGATTGGCTTAGCGTGTCGATTGCTAAACAAAGGAAACAAATTTTGTCTGCAAGAACGGTGTGGCTTCATGCCTTCAGACAGGAAGCGGTTTTCCTTTGATGTCGTCAAACTGTCAATTCACACAGATAGCGAATTTTCAAGAGACTTTTAATAGGGTCCTTGGTCATTTGTTTACGTGTTCAGTATAGAAAAAACACCTGCTAACATGTAACTTGGATTAAATTATCAAAATAAAAACACTGTTGCAAACTGTGATTATATTAATTGGTATGTTTTATTTGTCGTAAATCAACAAGTTTTCTATACAACAACAACATCTTCTAACAGAAAATCCCGCATCATTAACAAGCATGTATGCATTTGTCAGGGCAGTAGGTGAGTAGAGCCTGTTTTTCTGAGGTGAGACGAGCCTGTTTTTCTGGACCCTCCTCTTCAAATGTTTTGGCTTTGCCTGAAATAGAAATTGTAAAACAGTGAAAGTGATAGGGACCATTCAGCATTTAATAGCATATAATTGAAAAATATGAAAAAGTAGTCTAAGGGATATGACTAACAACCTGATAAAAAAATAGGTTGGCCTAATTGAAAAAACGAAAACTTCCGGTCTACTTCTATGAGTCAACTCCAGCCGACAATGCAGACGGACTGTCAAATGTTTAAAAACTAGTTTGGGACCCTATAAAGGGGTTTAAAGGTGGCCATGATTAGGAATAGTAGAAATCATACAAATTAAGGTGTCAGAACATTTTTACAGGAGTGTTAACTGTTTTGGTCTCATTTCGAGCGTCTTTTTGTAGGTGACAGTTGCGTTGGGATCTGTACATATTTACCAAACTGCGCATGCATGACGTCATCTTAACTCTCGCGATACGAGACCAAAACAAATGTCTTTGGAATTCGGACCCCCACGGAATTAGGGCCTTCGATGATAACCTAGTTCTGGCTACAACAACTTAAAATGTTGGTTTTATATTTTCTGACTTAGCGCAACATTAAGTTATGGGAAAACCTCCATAGCAAAGTCTACCAGGATTTGACAGTTGATCTACAGTAACCATAAAAAAACAACATAAAAGAGAACTGACTTAATTCAGGGGTTTCACTGGTCCAAAAAAGTTGTCGCCACTTTTTCGCGGCGTGAAAATGGTCAGTTATTACTGACCTTATTAATTATGACAATTGTCTAAAAAACCTTACATTATTAATGTCATGGACTATATTATTACTTTTTTAAAAGTATGTAAATACATAAATAACAATAAGTAACTTCATAAGTCTTAATAAGCTTTAATTTTACATAAAAACATTTGTTTGCACATGATAAACAATCCCATATAACCAATCTAATAATGTTAACATCAATGGAACAGTATGCATCATATGAAATGAAAGGGTATTCTGACTTCCAGCTATCACTGAAAATTCGCTTTGCTACAGAATTATTATGTTTTTGCAATTTTGAAGGATTTTCATTTTATTTATTTGTTTCAATTTCTAAAGCACGCTTTCGAGGATTAAAGAAGTCATGAAAAGCCATGATTGCTTGTGAATATGCAATCATATTTGTGTCTTTATATACGAAAGCCATCAACAAAACTGTGAAAAATATGAACAATCTTTAACTACCTTAAAATAACTATGCACTTGACTTACCATGGTATTGATAAAAGAAATAACGGCCCTAATTATCATTATAATCATTGATTTTTGAGACAGTTTGTCCCAAGTGTTACATAATTGAGTGTTCTTTATCATAAAGGGGTCGTTTATCCGATTATAGCCCCCATAAAACTTGACAATAGCATTAAAAACACCGTCTGTAACACTTTCATGCTTCAGTGATTTCAATTTGCAGTCTGCACTGTATGTCGCTTACATCGTCGTAAATCAATATTTACAACTGACAGAAGCTGGTGGCTTGCTTTCGACTCGCAGTACATTTTCGGATATTATTTTACCGATTTTTTTTAATTCGCCACTTTAAAAAAATTAGAGCCACTTTAAAAAAATAGCGCCATTTGCGACAGTGGCGATCGACAGCGAAACCCCTGTAATTAGAGAGCATAATTGGACAATAGTCCATGTAAATGGACTCCTAGAATTATTTCTTGCTTTAATGGTTCCATTTGCATGACTTTGTGGTTAAGACAGGTAAACGTTGATATGTTTTTGCCTTTTCAGTGTTCCTAAGCCCTTGAATTGGTGATCAAATATAATCTCTCTGTATTTTGCGGTCATGTGACTTTTAACCTATTTTTAGTAATAGAACATGCTCTTTATGTTTTGAAAGTAAACATAATTTTATGGAGTTTAATCTGGCTGGTGCCTGTTAATGAAAATACTATTCTTTGTGTACCTAGACAAGGAATAATAGATTTGACATCACTATTAAAACAATATATACACTGGTCAGTTATTGAACTGTTGATTCATTGTACACAAATTGTAAGTTGTTTATCTGATTCTGATCAAGCTGTCAAGGCCAATACAAAAATACCTTAAAGAAATACCATATGTGATCAATAAACAATGGTGGCTCAATTATACTTATTAGAGACATTTTCAGGTATTGTTTGATGCATTTGGCTGTTTTGATGTGCAAAACATGCCACATATCAAGAATCTATACCAACATACCTGTATATAACTTGATAACGTTCATAAATTTCAAAATAATTGACGTAAAAATGTCAAGATTCTGGTGGATTTTACAGGGTTTAACAAAAATGTAGCTCCAGCAAACAGGTCTAGTGAGTATTATGATACCTGTTCGCTGAAGTTTGTTTAGCTAAAAATAACGTTTTTTGAGTTAGAAAAGAAGTACATTGGTAAACCAGGGCCCTCAATCTATTAAATCTGCAGCCGAAATTCGGCGGCAGTNAAGGAATAACGGCCCTAATTATCATTATAATCATTGATTTTTGAGACAGTTTGTCCCAAGTGTTACATAATTGAGTGTTCTTTATCATAAAGGGGTCGTTTATCCGATAATAGCCCCCATAAAACTTGACAATAACATTCAACACACCGTCTGTAACACTTTCATGCTTCAGTGATTTCAATTTGCAGTCTGCACTGTATGTGAGTATTATGATGCCTGTTCGCTGAAGTTTGTTTAGCTAAAAATAACGTTTTTTGAGTTAGAAAAGAAGTACATTGGTAAACATAAATTGAGCCTGTTTGACACCAACTTTCTAAAGGTACAGATTTATTTGAACAAATCTAACGTAAAGGTACTATACTAATTGAGCTTCAATCATCATTATTTTTCATGGTAATGGAAGTGGTACCATAAGGGCCCAGTCTGAACCTTTGTGACATATCTGGAGAAAAAACCTGATTATCAAATATTAGTTATAAACCCACATTGTGACATTTTCGATTCTGGAAACAAAACTAGCACTTCAGCTGGGCCTCTCCTTGAACTGACCCGGCCTTATTTGAGTATGTTGTTTACATGTACCAGTTTTTGTGTCACATATTTAAACATGTACTTCATTATTGTCCAAAACAGACGTGCACATCGTCTTCTGAATCATCTGGATAAAAACTTAGCTGCACCAAGTAAAAATGAATTTTGTGTGTCTCATCTCATTGACATGTTTTGATAAGAATCTCAATAATTTTACCAATCTGAAAAGGATATATGACTCCTCCTTCAACCAATTGAAGGTGATTTTTCATTGAGCAAAATATCTGGTGGAATATTTTTGCGATGTTATGCAGCCTTTCTTGGCATTGAGGTGCTGGTCGGTGACATTTAATTTCCTCACTCATAATTTATTTGCAGGGGGGTGAAAGTAAGAAAAAGAAACCAGAGCCAAAAGAAAAAGCTGTTGTAAAGTATGAGAGTAATACACCTGATGGCGAGAAGAAAGGTATTCACAATCATAATTGTGTTATCATGCCTCATTATATTTACTGCGCTGGCTAGCTCAGTTGGTAGAGCGCTAGACTAAAAATATGAGAATCTTTGGTTTGATCCCTGTTTATAGTCTATATAACAACTATTTTACAAATAAATTCATCATTTTTTTTTCATTTATCATTTTACCTGTATGTGTATTAATTAAAATTAATTGGTAGGCAGTGCTGTTTTTTGAAAACACTTTAATTCTCTATTTAAAACTATTTCTTACCAAAACAAACAACAACATCAATTTCCCAATGTGATTTTTTTATAAATTCAAAGGGCCCCTGCCCCATTCCCAAAATCGTGAAAAAAACTTGAAAAGTTTTGTTTTTTATCATACTAGCAAATTTAATATTAACATGTTAATACGAAATTGTGGTTGCCCTTGAAACTTTTACTCATGTTAATGTTGAGGCCAGTTTTTTTTGTATGATAATCATTTTTAAGGATTAAATGACAACCCTTGCCCAGATATTGTGTACATTCTAGGCCTGACCCAGATATTTGTGTGCATTCTAGACCTGACCCAGATATTTGTGTACATTCTAGACCTGATCCAGATACTGTGTACATTCTAGACACATCCTGCCCAACCCTTGCCCAGATATTTGTGTACATTCTAGACCTGATCCAGATATGTTTGTACATTCTAGACCTGACCCAGATATTTGTGTACATTCTAGACCTGATCCAGATATTGTGTACATTCTAGACCTGATCCAGATATTGTGTACATTCTAGACCTGACCCAGATATTGTGTACATTCTAGACCTGACACAGATATTGTGATCATTCTAGACCTGACCCAGATATTGTGTACATTCTAGACCTGACACAGATATTGTGTACATTGTAGACACATCCTGCCCAACCCTTGCCCAAATATTTGTGAACATTCTAGACCTGACCCAGATAGTGTGTACATTCTAGACCTGACCCAGATATTGTGTACATTCTAGACCTTACTCAGATATTGTGTACATTGTAGACACATCTTGCCCAATGCCTGAAGCCTACAGTCCAGCATATGTGGAAGCTGCCTGGTACAAGTGGTGGGTCAAGCAGCAGTACTTCAAGCCTGAATACAATGTAGGTAGACGGATAAGAACTTCACATTGTGGGGCCAGCATTATAAACGAGCCTCACTCTGGGAAAACTTGGCTTAATAAATGTGCCTAAAGTGTCGCCCCAGATTAGCCTGTGCAGTTTGCAAAGGCTTATCAGGGACAACTTTTCCGCTTTTATGGAATTTTTCATTTGACGGAAGTCTCTTCTAAACAAAAATCCATTAGAATTCCAGGTAGAGTTTGGAATTGGTTTGCATGCATCCAAAAACTACGTCACCAAATCAAGTCTTATAAAAACCTTTTTACTACTACAAAGTCAACTTTCATGACTCAATCGTGATGAAAGTTGGCCAGATTGTTATTTTGACGAAGTCACATTTGTCCAAAATCTAGGTCACCAGGTCAAGTTTTAAAAATTGGTTTACATCAGACTCATGTGAGCGCTTCAAGGCCATCATGTTTATTAAGTAATCAAAAAAGTCCTACTTAAGTTAAGATCTCACTAAGGAGCTTTGTAAATACTGGCCAAGAATTGTAAAAATATACAAAATTATTGTCAGTGGACAAGTTCATTGCAAAAATTACTTATCTGAGAGTAATAATCACTTGGCCAAATTTAAATAATATATAGTCATTTCTCCGGACCAAGTATTTAAATGTTTACATATATAATATTATGATCATTAACTTCCAATATATTTGCCATACATGTCAATGGGCAAATAGACAGAAAAATGTATTTGTCTGACAGAAAATTACCTTCATCTGTTCTGTTAAGTCTGGCATAGGATTTTCTTACCCTGATATTCAGTTATAATTTTAAATCAAGTATAGTAGCATTGTTATTTCAATATCTAAATGTTAAGTCTTGATATTTGAGCAATTTTTATTTACAGTTACGAACTAGTCATCAATGATGAACATTGAGATTTATCTGTTGTACATTGATGCAGCTTATATTTTTATGTTGTTGTAAAACAAAACTTGAGCCGCAACATTTGCAATTGGGTTTAAGTGCAAATAGTGCAGCTCAAGAGATTCCTCTGCATCCGCTACTGTGCCAACAAACCTCACAGTGCTGTATTCACCATTTTGAGAATGGGGCCAGGGCACTTTGGACTGGGAACAAATTATGTTGTTTTGACTAAAATTGGAAATAGTTGATGACCAGACGGGGGAATGCGCAGACTGTTTTGGAGCTTCGTTGGCCGTATATGGCATATATCCAGTTTTCGCATGGTGCTGCTCATTTGTTGCATTGTAGGATCCCAAAATAGACACAGAGAAGAGAGGCCTGTTTATGATGGTGATTCCTCCCCCCAACGTCACGGGATCCTTGCATCTGGGTCACGCGCTCACGAACGCTGTCGAGGATTGCCTAACAAGATGGTAGGCAACTAGGGTCTTTCAGATTCTGCGTTTATTGTTTAAAATTGAGATTTTCATATAAATGTTTTGTGATTATACCTCAGGAAGAACTCAAAAAAAAATCTTGATAGGTTATTCTCATGACGTAAATAGGGATTATTACATGACTGCAGTGTTCCAATATGCTTTATTGCACACGTTGATTGTGTGAAGTTGTATTTCAAGATCTGGGTGAGTTGAATACGATGTCACACAATCAATATGTGCGATACAATCGGAACTTCACAGCCATGAAATATTCTATTTGTTATATAACTTTTTACAACTAAAAACAGCATTACCAACGCAGCAAATGACGCATAAATCACAAACATAAATTCTACATATAATTGAACTAAGCGATTATCTACATGCTCTTAAGACACCATTATGATGTGTACATTATTGAAGTCTTTTAAAGGTCTGGTTTTTCCAGCTGTGTAATACAGAAATGGATTTCACACTATGAGATATAGAATTCTGATCGTGTCTTCTGTATTTGGAACCAAAATACACCAATATTTCAGTCAGGTTATCTATAGGTATATAATGAATACCGATATACTTGCGGATGATAACTCAAGAACGCTTACGCCTAGGATCATCAAACTTCATAGGTACATGGATCATGATTGGTAGATGACCCCTATTGATGTTCAGGTCACTAGGTCAAAGGTCAAGGTCACGGTGACTCGACACAGTAAAATGGTTTCCGGATATACTACTTCCTCCACCACCACCACCACCACCACCACCACGTCAAAGGTCAAGTTCACAGTGACAAAAACGTATTCACACAATGGCTGCCACTACAACTGACAGCCCATATGTGGGGCATGCATGTTTTACAAACAGCCCTTGTTTTTTTTTATTATTTCAAGTGGAAAATGCATTAAACATTCAAGATTATAATTATCGTTCAGGTAAGTAAAAATACAATTAAATAGAACACATAAGTGTACACAATGTATTAAAATATTTTTCTGCAGTATTTCAATTCGACTTCAAACTAGAATGTTTCTGAAGTGTAAATTCTATATCATTTATTGTTTTAAATACATAATTATATTCTTGTAAATAATGCCTTACCTACATGTCTGATGTCATGATAGGCACAGAATGAATGGCAAGGTCACTCTATGGGTCCCTGGCTGTGATCACGCAGGCATAGCAACCCAGGTCGTAGTAGAGAAGAAAATCTGGCGAGAACAGAAGAAAACCCGCCATGATTTGGGCAGAGACAATTTTGTGCAAGAAATATGGAAATGGAAAGATCAGTGAGTGGTTTTATTCAGAAATTTGTTGTTGTTTTTTTAACTCTAGAAAATGTAACATTTTCCAATATATGATATGCTGATTTTTAGCTCGGCTGTTTTCGAAGAAAACCTGAGGTATTGTCATAGCCCTCTCGTCTGCCGCGTCGTCGTGGTCGTCCGAAAACTTTAACATTGGCCATAACTTTTGCATTATTGAAGATAGCAACTTGATATTTGGCATGCATGTGTATCTCATGGAGCTGCACATTTTGAGTGGTGAAAGGTCAAGGTCATCCTTCAAGGTCAAAGGTCAAAAAAACAANTGTATCTCATGGAGCTGCACATTTTGAGTGGTGAAAGGTCAAGGTCATCCTTCAAGGTCAAAGGTAAAAAAAAAACATTTTTATTTTATTTTTTTTGGGGGGGGGGTTTCATGTGTATCTCCTCGACCTGCACATTTTGAGTGGTGAAAAGGTCAAGGTCAATGATGACCTTCAAGGTCAAAGGTTAACAAAATTATTCCAAGCACCCACAGCCGAGCGTTGGCATCCGCTCGACGGTGCTCTTGTTAATATTTATTTTGTGTCAATACTGTAGACATAGTGAAATCATGATACATGGCTTAACTAGTATTAGATTGACCTGATTTGACACATCTTTTCTCTGAAAGTGGTTGGAAATCAATAGATTACCAAGTTTTGGGAAACTGAGTGAAATACGTTTGCGTCCCAGATTAGCCTTTGCGGACTGCAGGGACGACACTTTTTGCTTAAATTTGATTGTTGTTAAGTTCTGTTAAATGAAAAATTCCAAAGTGGAAAGTGCTGGCTGCACAGGCTTATCTGGGACGACACTTTACGCACATTCATTTAGACCAGTTTTCCAGAACAAGGCTTACGAATGTTTTCAGGAAGGGCGACCGAATCTATGAACAACTGGAGAAACTGGGAGGATCCTACGACTGGGACAGAAAGTGTTTCACCATGGATGAGGTGAGAACCATCTGACTGTCTGCTGTAGCTTGTAGTTTTGAAAAATGATTGTCAATGTATCAGTGTTTATGGGCCAATTAAGAATGATTCAAAGTTTTGATGATTAGAAAAGGCAACAGATTTAGCACACATAGTAGCGACATAAATGATATTGACTGATGAACCACATTAATGCAGGAATTATTTTGAGTCTCACTTTGGAAAAATGGGATTAAATGAATATGCGTTAAGTGTCGTCCCAGATTCGCCTATGCATTAGGCATAGGCTAATCAGGAACAACACTTTTCCCTTTTAATGTTATTTTTCATTGAAAGGAAGTCTCTTCCTGCAAGTAACTGTTTGCTGCTCAACAGTATCTTAGGGTTGGAAATGAAGGCTTTAAAACTTGAATCTAGTATGAAAGGTCTTAAAAATTTAATTTGATTCTCTTAAGGACAACAAATGGGTAGAAATGGGTATCTGAGAGGTCAAGGGATAAACCATGTTTGTTCATTGTGCAGAAACTGAGTATAGCAGTAAAGGAGGCGTTTGTACAGTTGCATGAGAGGGGTCTCATATACCGCAGTGTGCGGCTGGTCAACTGGTCGTGTACCCTGAACTCTGCCATCTCAGACATAGAGGTGGACAAGCAGGAGCTGGAGGGGAAGACCATGATCGCTGTACCTGGGTACAAGGACAAAGTAGAGTTTGGGGTGCTCATCTCGTTTGCCTACAAAGTCGAGGGCTCTGGTAAGTACATGAGAATGTTTATTAATAAATGATAGCTTTGATGTTATTTTGGCTAATTTGACTACAGAATCCAAGAAACATGTCAGTTAAACAGACAAATCTGACTAAAAAAAAGATGTCAGACAAACATTTCAGCTCTTTCAATTTAGTCTGACAACAATTTGAAAAGATCACATGCAGCATGGTAGATTCTAAGGGAATGATCTAGAGGGAAATTGCAGAGTGCTGCGCCCTGCTCCTTTTTGTATCCCCATTCCTTCCCTTCTGGACGGTCAACACTAAAAGTATGAAATTGTTTCAAAAGTTTTATGTATTTTTGCCAAATATCAATGGCAAATGAATAGGCTGTGCTTATATACCTTAATAATTTAGTATAAAACATTCTATGGATTTAGCCATTCATTACAAAATGTATCCAAACTTTTCCGGCTTTCCACCCATTCCTCTTTTAGGCAACACCCTCTACCTTTTGTGATCTTAGATCCTTTCCTACTGACCAAGTGTCTCTGCACAAGCATAGTATTCATAAAATCATACTTTTTTGGAAGGCATGATTAATAAAGATTAGAAACAAGAACTGTAGGAAACATGAATCAAATCATTTTATCTATCTTTACACTGTTTGAAATTGGAATTCAAATTGATTCAAACCAAGGCATCGCTGCATCATTGCTATTCTATTTTACAGAAGATGAGATCACCGTGGCCACGACTCGTATCGAGACGATGCTAGGAGACACAGCTGTGGCCGTACATCCCGACGATGATAGATACATGAAGTATCACGGGAAATACGTGAAGCATTCCTTTGTTGAGCGACGGTTGCCCATTGTGTGTGATTCATTCGTGGAGAGAGCATTTGGAACTGGTATGCCACTGAACTGTGTATAAGCCCCTGTGTTGTGTGTTGAAAAGGGCTTGATTAGAGAATCTTTATTGTTTTTTTTTTACTTTGAATTAGCAAAATGCGAGACATTGGATCCTTTTGGAACTGAAATAAAAAATTAATTGTTATGAAAAATTAAAATCATAATGATGGGTATTTTTATTGTAGATTTGGAACTAGTCCAAGATAGAAAAAAGTAAAATAAATGGAATCAAATAATTGTTTAAACAATAACAAAGAATAGTCTCAATGATAGGTCAGCCAAGTTCAGAACTTGATCAAAAACTAGGTCAAATCAAAGAAAAGGTTGCTTAATACTCTAGAGGTCTTATTTATTGCTCAACCTTATTGAAACTTGATCAGCCGTTTCGCCCATAAAAAATGTTCAAAACTGAGTCATATATTACAGAAAATGTCGTGAAACTCGAGTGAGATCACATATATTTCCAATGTTCATTATCCTGCTCCAAACATTTTGTTATATTTTAACTGAGTTTTAGAAAACTTGCGTGACACCTGGTCATCAGGTGACAGGGCAGCTTTCCATATGAGCCTCGTTTTGGAAAAACACTCTTGAGGTCACATGTCTGTTTGTGTCGTGTTCTGAGAAAACTGGGCATAATGCTTGTGCGTAAAGTGTCGTCCCAGATTAGCCTGTTCAGTCCCCACAGGCTAATCCGGGACGACACTTTCGGCCTAAACTGGATTTTCGCTAAGAAAAGACATCATTTCAACGAAAAATTCCATAAAAGCAGAAATTGTTGTCCCTGATTAGCCTGTGCCGACTGCACAAGCTAATCTGGGATATTAATTTACGCACAAGCATTTTGCCCAGTTTTCTCAGAACGCAACACATTTGTCCCTCCTTCAGGTGCCGTGAAGATCACCCCAGCCCATGATCACAACGACTACGAGGTGGGACTGAGACACAAGCTGCCCTTCCTTACTGTCATTGATGACAAGGGAAATATGACCGGGGACTGTGGAGTATTTTCTGTAAGTATTGACAAGGGAAATATGACCGGGACTGTGGAGTATTTTCTGTAAGTATTGACCAGGGAAATATGAGTCGTGTTCTGAGAAAACTGGGCATAATGCTTGTGCGTAAATTATCATCCCAGATTAGCCTTTGCAGTCAGCACAGGCTAATCAGGGACGACAATTTCCGCTTTTATGGAATTTTTCGTTTAAATGATGTCTCTTCTTAGAGAAAATCCAGTTTAGGTGGAAAGTGTCGTCCCGGATAAGCCTTTGCAGACTGCACAGGCTAATCTGGGACGACACTTTACGCACATGCATTATGCCCAGTTTTCTCAGAACACGACTTATATGACCAGAGATTGTGGAGTGTTTTCAGAAAGAATTGACAAGGGAAATATGACCAGGGACTGTGGTGTGTTTTCTGTACAAGTTTTCTACTTCCTCACTGGCATTGATGACAAGGGAAATATGACCTGAGACTGTGAAGTGTCCTCTGTATGTTTGACTTCGCAAATAAGCTCAAGTCCTTGTTATTTAATCAACAGGTTGCTTGCAGATGTTCAGATAATGGCCTTTTCTGTTGATTGGTGTATCATTTTCTTTTGTATGTAATTATTCTGAGACCAACACTGTGTAGATTATCAAAGACAACCAGTTATTGTATTTAATAGAACATGTAGCTCTATTGACACCAATCATTAAACTGGGCTACACATTTAACAGATAAGATATAAATGCAGAAATGAATTGATTTTTTTTTTATTGGTTCTTCTTGAACAATTTCAAAAAAATGATTTGTAAAACTGTGAGAACTGTCTTGTCATTAAAGGGAATGAAGCGATTCGATGCCAGGAAGGCTGTACTTAAGGCCCTTGAAGACAAAGGTCTACTACGCGGAAAGCTTGATAATCCTATGGTGGTCCCTATATGCAGGTATTACTGGGTGTCCCCTATGGTTGTCCCTATATGCAGGTATTACTGGGTGTCCCCTATGGTGGTCCCTATATGCAGGTACATCTGGGTGTCCCTATGGAGGTCCCTATATGCAGGTACAATGGTGGTCCCTATATGCAGGTACATCCTATGGTGGTCCCTATTTGCAGGTACCTATGGTGGTCCCTATATGCAGGTACATCCTATGGTGGTCCCTATATGCAGGTACATCCTATGGTGGTCCCTATATGCAGGTACAACTGGGTGTCCTTATATGAGCCGCGTTCTGGCAAAAGTGAACTTGATGCATGTGCTTAAAGTGTGTAAAATGTCATCCCTGATGTGCTTAAAGTGTGTAAAATGTCATCCCTGATGTGCTTCAAGGGTGTAAAATGTCATCCCTGATGTGCTTAAAATGTGTAAAACGTAATCCCTGATGTGCTTAAAGTGTGTAAAATGTCATCCCTGGTGTGCTTAAAGTGTGTAAAATGTCATCCCTGATGTGCTTCAAGTGTGTAAAATGTCATCCCTGATGTGCTTAAAGTGTGTAAAATGTAATCCCTGATGTGCTTAAAGTGTGTAAAATGTCATCCCTGATGTGCTTAAAGTGTGTAAAATGTAATCCCTGATGTGCTTAAAGTGTGTAAAATGTCATCCCTGATGTGCTTAAAGTGTGTAAAATGTAATCCCTGATGTGCTTAAAGTGTGTAAAATGTCATCCCTGATGTGCTTAAAGTGTGTAAAATGTAATCCCTGATGTGCTTAAAGTGTGTAAAATGTAATCCCTGATGTGCTTAAAGTGTGTAAAATGTCATCCCTGATGTGCTTAAAGTGTGTAAAATGTAATCCCTGATGTGCTTAAAGTGTGTAAAATGTAATCCCTGATGTGCTTAAAGTGTGTAAAATGTCATCCCTGATGTGCTTAAAGTGTGTAAAATGTAATCCCTGATGTGCTTAAAGTGTGTAAAATGTAATCCCTGATGTGCTTAAAGTGTGTAAAATGTCATCCCTGATGTGCTTAAAGTGTGTAAAATGTAATCCCTGATGTGCTTAAAGTGTGTAAAATGTAATCCCTGATGTGCTTAAAGTGTGTAAAATGTCATCCCTGATGTGCTTAAAGTGTGTAAAATGTAATCCCTGATGTGCTTAAAGTGTGTAAAATGTAATCCCTGATGTGCTTAAAGTGTGTAAAATGTCATCCCTGATGTGCTTAAAGTGTGTAAAATGTAATCCCTGATGTGCTTAAAGTGTGTAAAATGTAATCCCTGATGTGCTTAAAGTGTGTAAAATGTCATCCCTGATGTGCTTAAAGTGTGTAAAATGTAATCCCTGATGTGCTTAAAGTGTGTAAAATGTAATCCCTGATGTGCTTAAAGTGTGTAAAATGTCATCCCTGATGTGCTTAAAGTGTGTAAAATGTAATCCCTGATGTGCTTAAAGTGTGTAAAATGTAATCCCTGATGTGCTTAAAGTGTGTAAAATGTCATCCCTGATGTGCTTAAAGTGTGTAAAATGTAATCCCTGATGTGCTTAAAGTGTGTAAAATGTAATCCCTGATGTGCTTAAAGTGTGTAAAATGTCATCCCTGATGTGCTTAAAGTGTGTAAAATGTAATCCCTGATGTGCTTAAAGTGTGTAAAATGTAATCCCTGATGTGCTTAAAGTGTGTAAAATGTCATCCCTGATGTGCTTAAAGTGTGTAAAATGTAATCCCTGATGTGCTTAAAGTGTGTAAAATGTAATCCCTGATGTGCTTAAAGTGTGTAAAATGTCATCCCTGATGTGCTTAAAGTGTGTAAAATGTAATCCCTGATGTGCTTAAAGTGTGTAAAATGTAATCCCTGATGTGCTTAAAGTGTGTAAAATGTCATCCCTGATGTGCTTAAAGTGTGTAAAATGTAATCCCTGATGTGCTTAAAGTGTGTAAAATGTAATCCCTGATGTGCTTAAAGTGTGTAAAATGTCATCCCTGATGTGCTTAAAGTGTGTAAAATGTAATCCCTGATGTGCTTAAAGTGTGTAAAATGTAATCCCTGATGTGCTTAAAGTGTGTAAAATGTCATCCCTGATGTGCTTAAAGTGTGTAAAATGTAATCCCTGATGTGCTTAAAGTGTGTAAAATGTAATCCCTGATGTGCTTAAAGTGTGTAAAATGTCATCCCTGATGTGCTTAAAGTGTGTAAAATGTAATCCCTGATGTGCTTAAAGTGTGTAAAATGTAATCCCTGATGTGCNCTGGCTGGAAAACTGCAGGTAAGACCTGGTTTAACTGGCTGGAAAACTGCAGGTAAGACCTGGTTTAACTGGCTGGAAAACTGCAGGTAAGACCTGGTTTAACTGGCTGGAAAACTGCAGGTAAGACCTGGTTTAACTGGCTGGAAAACTGCAGGTAAGACCTGGTTTAACTGGCTGGAAAACTGCAGGTAAGACCTGGTTTAACTGGCTGGAAAACTGCAGGTAAGACCTGGTTTAACTGGCTGGAAAACTGCAGGTAAGACCTGGTTTAACTGGCTGGAAAACTGCAGGTAAGACCTGGTTTAACTGGCTGGAAAACTGCAGGTAAGACCTGGTTTAACTGGCTGGAAAACTGCAGGTAAGACCTGGTTTAACTGGCTGGAAAACTGCAGGTAAGACCTGGTTTAACTGGCTGGAAAACTGCAGGTAAGACCTGGTTTAACTGGCTGGAAAACTGCAGGTAAGACCTGGTTTAACTGGCTGGAAAACTGCAGGTAAGACCTGGTTTAACTGGCTGGAAAACTGCAGGTAAGACCTGGTTTAACTGGCTGGAAAACTGCAGGTAAGACCTGGTTTAACTGGCTGGAAAACTGCAGGTAAGACCTGGTTTAACTGGCTGGAAAACTGCAGGTAAGACCTGGTTTAACTGGCTGGAAAACTGCAGGTAAGACCTGGTTTAACTGGCTGGAAAACTGCAGGTAAGACCTGGTTTAACTGGCTGGAAAACTGCAGGTAAGACCTGGTTTAACTGGCTGGAAAACTGCAGGTAAGACCTGGTTTAACTGGCTGGAAAACTGCAGGTAAGACCTGGTTTAACTGGCTGGAAAACTGCAGGTAAGACCTGGTTTAACTGGCTGGAAAACTGCAGGTAAAACCTTGTTTAACTGGCTGGAAAACTGCAGGTGACAGTTAATAACTGAATGACTTTCAATTATTGAAAATGTTTGTGTATATTTTGCTATTTATTGTCAGTTGTCTGGTCATGGCTTGAAATGTCTTTGGTATTATTCTAAGAAACTTGTACCTCTGGGAAAACTAGAGGTGTCATGGCTAATCTCTATCTACCTCTGGTTCAAGTAGGGTAGGTGTTAGCTACTGGCATTATTAAGTTCATTTTTATGCCCCCAAAGTGGGCATATAGTGATCGCACCGTCCGTCTGTCCATCCATCTGAAATTCTGTCACACTTTGCGTTCAGGTTTTGAAAAATGTGGAAAAACACTTTGCGTTTAGGTTTAGAAAATGTGGAAAAAGTGGGCATATGTCATCCTATGGTGACAAGCCTTGTTTATATGAATTAATACTGCTAAAACAGCTTACCAAGGAAAAGTGGGAATAGATACGGGTTAAGGGACCACTGTTATATGACTAAAACACTGATTGAATAAATGACTGAAATACAGTTGAATACCACGTATAACCTATATTTACAACACTTAAAATCTAGATTTGCAAAACCCAGTCAGTTTTGGTCATTTTATTTTAAGATTTTATGCCAATAAACTCGCTGTTTACAGAGACTGGTGTATATCGCGACAACTGTGGTGGGGTCACCGTATCCCTGCATATTTTGTTACTGTGGATGACCCAAGTGTTCCACAGGGGTCTGACATCGACGGGGAGTACTGGATCGTAGCCAAGAGTGAAGGGGAGGCTAAAAAGAAGGCAGCAGAGAGGTTCAAGGTCCCAGAAGAAAAGATCGTTCTTCGTCAAGGTTTTGTGCAGCATTTGATTTATTTTCATAATATAAAGGTTTTGTGTGGGGTTTTTAATATCTTTGCTAAATATCAAGTTTTCTTGTTTGTCCAGTTTAAATGTATGTTTACATTTTCCTTCTGATTAACGTTTTGTATCTTTTCAGTGAATAGCTTATAACTTTGTACTTCAATACTTCTCGTAAGCCTTGTATTTCTACTCAGTCTCTAATTAAATAAAGTGTACATTCATGTTTCTTGTTAATTATTTGACATGTTAAATTCAGTCCAGAAAATTTCTGCAAGTTTCAATAATAATTGAAATGTTTGTTTAAAAAAATTAATTACAATTCTATAAAATGGGTGATTTTCCCTGTCATACACTTTTTACACAATTCACTTAGCCAATGAAAAGAAATACATTCAATAGCATTTTTTATGCACACAATTCACGAAAATGGGAAACTGTATAGGAACCTCTAATGTGATTTGACATGAAACTTGTCTTTTATTTATTTTTACTCCTTTTCAGACCCTGATGTGCTGGACACGTGGTTCTCTTCAGCGTTATTCCCATTCTCCGTATTTGGCTGGCCAAACAAGGTATGTGCAAAGGTCTTTTATATATATACCATTAGATTATGAGACAGGTAGATCTTTATTGGATACTTATCTAGTCTACTTTTTTGAATGTATGGTATTTATTGATATACTCTGTGCCTCTTAATGCTGAACATGAATTGCCAGTATAATCATGTTATTTTATATCTTAATTCATGTTTATTTGATGTGTTTTTATGCCCCCGAAGGTGGGCATATAGTGATTGCACTGTCCGTCTGTCCGTCTGAAATCCCGTCACACTAAAACTTTAAAGTTTGTGTAAAGCTTTCGAAAAATGTGGAAAAAGGGGGCATATGTCATCCTATGGTGACAAGCCTTGTTTTTTCCTAATTTATGAATATTCAGGTCAGCATTAAAAGTGAAAAAGCTTGCCGTGGTTTACCACAATAAGCATCTTTATAGTCAGTGTCCTTGCAAGCAAGTGCTTTCTTTCCTCTTTTCTCAGTTTTAATTTTTGTTAATTGCGCACCTAGCATTAAGTCAATATTATAGTTCATTGATATATTTTTAGCAAACTTCCTCATATTCTGTAAAATGTGCACATGGTAAACAGTCCTTAGCTTTGTATCAGAGACAAACAAGCCTGGCTCTGGGAAAATGGGGCTTAATGCATGTGCGTAAAGTGTCGTCCCAGATTAGATTTTGCAGTCCACTCAGGCTTATCATGGACAACACTTTCCGCTTTAATTGCATTTTTGCTAGAAAGAAAATCTCTTAGCAAAAATCCAGTTAAGGTGGAAAGTGTCGTCCCTGATTAACCTGTGGGGACTGCACAGGCTAATCTGGGATGACACTTTAAGCACATGCATTAGGCCAGTTTTCCCAGAACAAGGCTGAAATAATTGAAATTTTGGCCAAATTGGCATAATAACTTATATTCCTTTGTATCAATACTTTCATGCTCTTTTTCCATGTGTAGACTCCCGATCTGGAGAAGTTCTATCCAGGCACCTTGCTGGAGACGGGACATGACATCCTGTTCTTCTGGGTGGCCAGGATGGTGATGTTTGGGCGCACTCTGATGGGGAAACTGCCTTTTACAGAGGTAGACGCATTGATGTAGAAAAATATTGAAGGACATTGAAAACAGATGAATGAAGTGTACATAATAAACAAAGAGTCGATTGCAATACATTTTTTAAGCAACATTTTTTTCTGGTCCTTAATAAGAAAATGTGATACAAAGTCCCCACACAATTTTTTTAATAATTACGTTTCAATCAGTACAAAGCATAGAATTAAGCTTATAACTCTTTTAAAAGCCTAGGTTTATCTTTTTTTATGTCCACCAGTATATACTGGGGGACNGGGGAAGCAGCCGTTATTCGGCTACACCAAAGAAGGGTTTTTTGGCCCTGGCCTGACCATCTGAAATCAATACACAAGTGAAAAAGTCAACCACTATACAATTGCTTACTCAGCATAGGAAACAGAAGGCACATATGGATAAGAGATTTATGGTGGACCAATAAATGGAATGCAGACCCCCATGGAGAGACAAGACATTCCTTAAACTAAGCTTTTAACAAACTTAACTTTCCACCTACAGGTATTCTTGCATGCAATGATCCGTGACGCCCATGGGCGCAAGATGAGCAAGTCGCTTGGCAACGTTGTAGATCCACTCGACGTGATCCAGGGAATCACACTGGAGGTGGGGTTGTGCTAGGAAATATAATTATTTATGATTTGTGTTTGTCCATGAGTGAATAGTAGAGACGCGCTGTTGGAAAACGGGGCTTAATGCATTTGCGTAAAGTGTTGTCCCAGATTAGCCTGTGCAGTCTGTGCGCCCAGCTAATCAGGGTTAAAACTTTACGCCTAGATTAGATTTTTTATTACAAGAGACTTCCATGAAACGAAAAATCTTTCCATAAAAGCGGAAAGTTTCGTCCTTGATTAGCCTGTGTGGACTGCGTAAGCTAATCTGGGTTGACACTTAAATTAAGCTCATTTTTACCAGATCAAGGCTCCTATACTTATGATTGTTATTGTCTAAGAGTAAATAATTTTATTCATGTAGGCGTAGTTGTCATATAAATTCAGTGAAACATTTCAAAGCAGACTGTGTCTGAACTGGGCCATTTTTGGTTTTCAGGTGTTTAGTTTGTAAATATTTTGATAAATAATATTTAATGTTATTAAAATCCTTAAAATTGAACATTCTAAACACAATATGATTACCAATTATTATGTTTCAATTATAATATTGTTTATTATAGTTAAAATAATTGCTAGCGGATTAATATGAATATTTGGGAAATTTAAAACAGATTGGTTATGTTCATGCATAACTGCCCCAGCAGAAGCAAAAACAAAGTTTTTTTAGTTTTAGTTTTTACAGATTGTAATGTCAAACAACAAAACCAGCATGTATTTAGTATCAATTATTCTGTCATGGTTATGAAGCTTGTAATATTTACTCTGAACGTTTATTTGAACATAGACCAATAATATATTACAAGTATGCAGACTGCACAGGCTAATCTGGGATAACACTTGACACGCATTCATTAAGCCAAGACTTCCCAGAACATGGCTCCTTTACTTATAGGACCTACACAAACGTCTGGAGGAGGGAAATCTGGATGAGAAGGAGTACAAGACTGCGAGGGAAGGTCAGAAACAGGACTACCCCTCTGGGATACCAGAGTGTGGCACGGACGCTCTACGATTTGCTCTGATTGCATACACTTCACAAGGTATACTAGTGGTAAGGGTAGATGAAATTGCCTTAAAATGATCTGTCATTGCGTAGTTATCTCAAGGTACACTAGTGGTAATGATCATTTTAGCTGCTTTAAATTGTGCATAGCTCAGTCATCTCAACAGTATTCTGGTGATAATGATTTTGATGTAAGACAGTAACATGTTGAATTTTAGCATGAATATGCGATAGGCTTTGCTCTTGTTGCCTATATATCACATGGTTAATAATTGATAATTATGATGATGGTAGGCGATAAAATGGCAGATGTGAGCCAACAATATAGATTGTGTTGTAAGTGCCATTCTCATGAGCGCTTTCATACATTCAAACAGTTTAAAATTAATAAATAAAAATATATTTGTATTTATAATATCAAAGACAAATTTGATGATCTTTAGAGCAACCCCAAATAGTGCATAGTTGTGGCCCTTGATTTATCTAATATGGGCCTTGGTAGGATCTTCCATATGTCTGACGAGACCAATCAGGCTATCAATAAACTGTGGATTGTAAAGTCAAAAACTGCTTTAAACTGGTTCAAAAACATCTATTGTTACTGGGTTTTTTCTCCTTTTATTTACATTTCTTCATTGTGCCTTTATCAAAACATTGGTAGTAAATGTAACATGGTAAAGTGCACAATGCTGATACGTAAAAATTGAGAGGAGAAAGGTTCAAAAATCTGCTTAGTACTAGAACTCGGTATCCCTTACAATATACACTGAAGTTTTGTTCAGTTTATTATTATGAAGTGTCCTATGTATGCACCTTATTTATACTGTCGAACTAATGTTGCAGGTCGAGACATTAATCTGAACGTGCTGCGTATCCAGGGTTATCGGTTCTTCTGTAACAAGCTCTGGAACTGCACACGTTTTGCGCTCATTGCCCTGGGCTCTGACTTCAAACCAAAGCCATCTGCTCAGGTACTCTTACTGGTTGATGAAGAGTTTACTCATGAGATTTTGTTGTAAATCATTCACTAATGGTATCTCTCGGACAGTTCATGTACATTGTGTTAATAATGGGAACTTACATGTTACTTTGCAACATTCTATAATAATTGAAATAATGTGTCTGGCCTGTGCCCCTTTCTGATGTTGCGTTGTTCGAAGTAATGACGTAATTCGTATTAAAAAGGAGTAATGAAATTGACAGCAAATTCATTGGTAATTTAAGTCCACTTTAATTTCCGCTACACAAATTTAGCCGTAAGCCTNGCTTTTTACCATAGGCACTTTTGTGTCCGGAGCCATATCTTGGAAGTGCTTTTGCGGATTTCATTGAAACTTGGCATGAGTATATATATGGATAAGAGGATGATGCACGCCAAATGGCATTGTACACCATCTGTTAATACCCAAGTAATGGCCCTTTGTTTTGTAGTATGTTCATCCGTCCGATTTGCACCCATCCTCAAACAAAAGATATGTTGCGGGGGATATCAATTCTACGAATTTGCTTGTTGTATTCTTGTCTGGTTGGTTTGACTTATTTATGTATTAAATGCCATATGATACACTTTGATAGATGATGTACAGGTGTGCGACTACATCACACTGATATAAATATACAAAACACTATTGTGATAGAGTGGGTACTTGGATGTTAAGTCTGTGGGTCTATTTGTATGTACAATTGTATGCTCATTATTACTCATGATAATTAATTATTACAGAAGATAATTCTGCAATACCAGATAATGTGACATAGACATGGTGACATAGTGATGTAGGCATAGTGACATAGACGTGACCTATGCCTGTCAGCTCAGATTCATGTGTCAAAGCTGTATTGAGGATTGCCTAACAATTTCAATCATTTTTTATGATAACTCAAAGTTTATTTTTATTGAATCTTTACAGCTGACTGGATCTGAAACTGAGATGGAACTATGGATCCTCAGTCGACTGTCATACACAGTTGAGCAGTGCAAGAAAGGGTTTGAGGACTACGATTTTCCGCTCGCGACCAATGCCCTCTACAACTTCTGGTTGTACGAACTCTGCAACTGGTACTTGGTAAATAGATGGACATGTTCATGTTCATATTTACCATTTGACTTGTATCCCATTATAATGTAAACACACAGTTCACAGCCTATGTTTTAATAATGTAAACTCACAGTTCACAGCCTATGTTTTAATAATGTAAACTCACAGTTCACAGCCTATGTTTTAATTAAACATCTGTAAGTGGATGATGTTGAGACAACATTTGCAGCCCAAGTCTTCAAAATTTACTAGTACGCTTTTCTTCATGTTTAAACTCGATGGTTTATGAACACTGATTGGTATTTGTCTTGGCAAAGTGTTGCAAAACTGAAAGTAATATAAAATGGTCACATCCACATCTAAATACTTTTAATTTGACACTTTAAAACCTGACCTTGTGATTTAAGAAACCTCAGACTTAATCTCAAATATTAAACAATCTAGTGTAAGCATAAGGAGCAATCTGATAAGTTGATACATTCAGTTGATACTTAGTTGGAAATTGAGAAATTCTGTTGTCATATGTTTCTTCCAATAAGACATGTTCACGCTTCTCATACGCATCTCCATAACTCCAATGTTTTCCTCGTTGTTTTCAGGAGAACATCAAGCCAACCATCTACGGCACTGACGAGAAGGCCAAGGTGGTGTGTCAAGACGTGCTGTACACGTGTCTAGACACGGGCCTGCGTCTGCTGCACCCTATCATGCCCTTCGTGACTGAAGAGCTCTTCCAGAGGTTGCCACGGAGATCTGCATCAGAACCCCCCAGCATCTGCGTGACCCCATATCCGTTAACAAAAGACGTAAGTAGTTTATCTGCTTGACCCCATATCCGTTAACAAAAGACATGAGTAGTTTATTTGCGTGACCACAAGATTTGTGAGTTGTTGTAATGAAACTAGTACCCATAATGGAACATGTTTTGATTCTACATTTTGTTGTTCATATTCAAGTTTATGTTGAGAATTATTGTACAATTTTAATTAATTAAGGCCTTAACTGTTGCAGTTAATCTCAAGGGAAAAATGTTGAAAAATGTATTGAGTCTTCGTAATATGATTTAATATTTAGTTCCTCATTAGATTTTTAAAAAGTGTTCCAATCTGTTACAAAAAAATGACAAACATATTTTAAAACATTCAAACCATGATTGACGCTTGCAAATTATATTTCAAGTTTGATTTGTTAACTTGTTTGCAGTTTACCTGGCGGAATCCTGATCTTGAGCAGGAAGTAGACTTTGTGCAGAACATCGTGAAATCTGTCCGCTCTGTACGTGGTGACTACAACATCACGAATAAGATGAAGCCAGACTGTGAGTTACTGGGAAGTCTTATAATAGAATATAAAGTATAGTTTATATTTGTCTATAATTTTTAGCTCACCTGATTGCTTAAAATTTACTTTTGCTTGTTTTTTCTACAAAAGTTTTGTTAATTATTTTGCACTTTTGGAATGAAGATAATTGTAGACAATGTACAAATCAGAATCTGACATAATTACTGTATATGTTGGGACACTATTTATGTTGAAACACGCTTTAAATTCCATGAAATAATTATTGTTCATGTCAGTTACTTTGGTACACTAAGCATTTCAATGTTTACCGATAGTAAATGTTGGGGCATTGTTTTCCAAGTTGGAATTTTTGGTCAATTTTCACGATATTGAGCAAGTTACAGTACACTTTTATATGGTGTACAAAACAGTCAGACATTGACAAAAATCTGATTAACCCTTAGGAGTCCTTTTTCACACAGCACTAAAGATTTATACACCCCACAGCTTAGATGTCTATCTGCCATGGCACTAAAGATTTCTTTCTCTCTCAGTGTTCATACGCTGTTCTGACGAGGAGACAGCGAAACTAGTGCAGAAACACACAGACACAATCAAGGTCATTACGCTGGCAGGAGACGTAAAGGTTCTCACAGATGGGACGCCACCTGCAGGCTGTGCTGTACAGACTGTGTCTGCAAAGTGTGAAACACACTTCATGATTAAGGTGGGTGCTGTACAGACTGTGTCTGCAAAGTGTGAAACACACTTCATGATTAAGGTGGGTGTTGTGTCTGCAAAGCGTGAAACACACTTCATGATTAAGGTAGGTGTTGTTTCTGCAAACGTAAAACACACTTCATTATTAAGGTGGGTGTTGTGAAACTCATTTGATGTTTAAGGTGGGTGTCTGCAAAGCGTGAAACTGGCTTCACGATTAAGATATATGTTGTGTTTGAAAAGTCGCAATTTGTGAAACCAGTTTTTTTTTTTAAAGGCTGTTGTGTCGTCAAAGTTTGAAAGTCAGTTCATCATTAGGACTGGTAGTGTGTCTGCAAAGACACACTTTATAATAAAGATTGATGTTGTATCTGCAGAGAGTAAATGCAATCTATTTGTTTCATCTGTATCATGGCACTTGACTTTTGCAATCCCACAGGATTTCATCGACATACAGAATGAGATTGGCAAGTTGACAAGCAAGAAAGACCGTCTCCAGGGGTCACTGAAGAAGATCCAGGACTCGATGGCTCGCGATGACTACCTGACCAAGGTGCCCGAGGGCATCCGACAGGAAAACGATACCAAGGTGAGATATCCTTAGCATGGAAGATTTCAAAATGTCCGGTTCTTTTAAAGTTATAAGCTCAATCCTTATCTTTAATTTAAATATAACAAGGTCATAATTCGTCCCAACTTGTGTGAGGCTAATAAGTTTGATAAGAAAGAGTGATTGAACACTGTCCATGTCCTCACATAATACAGCCTCGGGGGCGTTAGGATCTAATTAACCTTGAAATACAACCATATGCACTTGTGTCTACAAAATCAGGCATTTATATCTGAAAGAAAGCCTCCCTATAGTCAATTTTAATTTAAGCTGTGTTCTGGAAAAATGTGGCTTAATGCAAGTGCGTAAAGTGCCATCCTAGATTAACTTTTGCATTTTGACTGCATTTTCGTTTAGCAGAGACTTCCTTCAAACAAAAAATTCTTTAAAAGCGAAAAAAGCCTGTGCGGACTGCACGGGTTAATCTGGGATGACACTTTATGCACATGCATTAAGCCCTTTTTTCCCAGAACGTGACTCATATATTTGTGTGTACCGTTTATTGATGTTGTTTGTTGTGCCTTTCCAGCAAGCTGAGTTGAATGAAGAGATAGAGAAGCTGACTGCAGCCATGAAGATGTTGTCATCAATACAATGAACATGTTGTCATCAATACAATGAACATGTTGTCATCAATACAATGAACATGTTGTCATCAATACAATAACATTCTTGTTGTTAGAGACCACACAAAATCTTCCTTATTGTGTAGAAAATGTGTTGTTATTGGAATAAGGTTATTTAACTGACGATATTATTATTACTTTGAGTTTACATATTGTAAGGATTGCTTGTGAAAAATTATGTATAACTTTAATGATGTTTGCAATATAATGTTCAGGACTATTTATTTCCACCCTCAAAGATCTTAACAGAAAGGGTTAACAGTAAAAAAAGAAAAGGCCAGGGATATACAAATCATTATACAAATCATATGAAAATGACCT
The DNA here is from genome assembly GCA_007657795.1 of Dreissena rostriformis. Classification (NCBI taxonomy): domain Eukaryota; kingdom Metazoa; phylum Mollusca; class Bivalvia; order Myida; family Dreissenidae; genus Dreissena; species Dreissena rostriformis. The sequence goes on along the minus strand of VMBQ01003732.1, from coordinate 30,921 downwards.
GTTATTAAAACAACTTCTAAAATATCAACTTGTATGTAAACATGTTTATTTTGGTTGTGGTATATGAGACTTGTTAAGACTTGTATTTATTATTCATAATTGTGTTTTGATTATACACGAAATTATGTCTTGAGAAATGCTTGCCGTGTGTATTACAGTCCATGTCATCCGCTCAACACATTGGTCAGAAATAAAGAAGTTAAAACACCCCAGTGTTGTTTTCTTCCACAGTCACAACCCACTCTAATTTAATGCATTCACATATTTTCATTATACACAATGTACGTCGTAAAGTAGATTTGCTTTATGTGGCCACAGTGTGTTGCATTACCAACCCATTCTCACAGTAAGACTTAATAATAAATATTAGAGGAAGACTCACTGCAGAAACAAAAGTAAACGGCAAATCGTAAAAAAGTCGATTTAAATTCAAGTTGGTTATTACCAAGTTATATTGGAAAGAAGAGCCTTCATATGGACAAAATAGTTCTCAGAGATATTTATTCTACTATTAAATGATTGTTGGTTAATACAGGGCGTTGTGTGGTTTTTAATGGCAGACATTCCTGATGTATACGGGAAATGTTTATGATTTTTTTTTTCTCAATATGCTTTGTGAATACCGCCCTGGCTCTCTTAGAAGTGTGCTTAAGTCAGGATTAATTGTTTGTAAATAAAACTGTGTTCGATGAAAACGTTCATACTCAAATTGTTACATTTTCATATGTTTTAGAGTAAAAGGTTTTACAGGTAAACTGGTGACTAATTATGTTGATAAGATATGTTGTATATACAGTTGAATTCTCCAAAGAATTCGTATTACTTGTAATGGCGGTACATCAATAAAATGTTTCTAGCAATCGATACATATAAATGACTACCTTATTTCCCCAGCCCTCGATACAACGAAACATGTAAACCTTGTTTTAATAAAGAAACTTAATCCAACTGCAATATACTCCGACATGTTTCTATTGAATACATGACGAAAAATCTTGAATGAAAACGGCTTGGTGCTCATTTCGACGATATTGAAGTCGGTTGCCAAGAATGATCTGAACCTATTGCAGAAATATTACATATACCATGGCGGATGAGGGGTAATTCATATGAGATCAGCATGCGTCATAAAACTAAAGGATCCTCCATAAAATAAATAGTTTTTGAATTGTCACTTACCATACCTATCGATTTCGTTCTAAAAATGCCTTAAAATAAACGCCAAGGATGCGATGATGCATACAAGTCCTCACGGTAAAGGGTGACGGTTGTACAGTGTGTTCTGGTTTAAACGTCATTCCACATGCTTCACTGTGAAAATATAACAAAGTGACTTCGAATTATTTGCCGCTGTTTCCCATGGTCCGTTTTCAAAAAATATTATCTTTTTGAGATTGCTGAGATTGATTTCTGCAACAAATGAATCACTCTTAAAATGTTACTGTATCGAACTCGCAGTAACTAATACTATTTAATCCGAACTCATAGATGATGCGAAACATTTTTTGCACAGTTTTAAGACCTTAATTGACATAGGCCTACGGGAACCTATGCCATGGGTATTTGCATGTGAGTGGTAACTTTCATTTGAATCCAAAAATGCGTTCTACGTGGCAAAAAAATCGAGTTTCTCGAATAATGAGTGTCGCAATTTTATAATACATCGTCTACACAAAACATTAATTACGATACACTAATTCTCTAAATACGTTTAGTCAACTTTGATTTAACTTATTAGTAAAAGAAATGGCTTTTGAAATGCTGTCCACACGGTCGGTAATAACAGCTAATAAGGGTTCTTTCACTTCTTACATCGGTAAACCAATTAGAGCATTACCGGTACATTTAGTTCCTCTTTTTCTGACGGATTTTGTCATCGGCTTTTTTTATTATTCTTAATATGCTATACTCGGCGATGTTTGTTCCTGAGGTAACATGCTTCCGTGACCAAAAGTTCACATCCCAATATCGGTCCCATTCTGTGTACTGAATGAACATAGTGCATGCCGACACCCTTAATTAGGTCAACATTGGGCTTCAAACTGTTTGTCACGGATTCATGCAAGATGCATTTACCGGGCTCCGTCTATGCATTATTGTCATTCGTGATAATATTTTTTTCTCAATGAAACCGTCATTGTCGATAATAGTTGTTTATCGATACAACTTTTATTTGCGATCGATTTTGTTTCACTATAAAACTGTCTTCGGCGATAGTTTTGTTTCTGAATTAAATATTTCATTGATGATAATGTTTCAATGTTTCGACGCAAAGCAGTGAATACCGACCTTGTATATTGGTTTTGCCAAGAGAACCGAAATATCCCCATAAGCTGCGATTTAAAGTGTTTTGCGACTTCCAACCACCTCAACCCTATGTCAGATTCTTCACCCCAGGATAGCAAGGGTCTATCCAGAATAGGATTACGAGCAGACAAACTACAAATATGCAAAATGCGTAATGAGCAAACTTGTTTCCGCCGTTTTGGGGTTAATGAAATATATACTACGATGCTTTCATTTATCTTTTTATTTTTGTTTTAATAAACAGGCCGCGTAGTATATAATATATGCACATGTCCACGATTTCGTCACCTTTTATTTTAATTTAAGTACCCCCAAAATCCCCCAAAATATAAATGGTATTAACATTAATTAAACTCAGAGAAACGGTAGATAAGTCGGTATTACTCGATGATTCGTATGGCGTAATAATTTGGTATCGAATTCACGTTTTGGAGACCATAACATTGATAGACCATATTGATGGAAATGAATATTTCCAAATCTTCCAAGAACGGCACTGGAAACATCATTCCGTATGTTTGCTCTGTTCCGATTTCGGCGACAGGGACGAAAACTTGAGATGATGTTCGTGCGCCCGCAGATGCTGTTCCTGGTGCTGCCGGAACATGCTCCGGTAACTCTTTGGGGTCTCGCATTTCGCGGGCGCCCTCAGGGGCGGAACCATTGCCAACGGCTTCCGACCGCCGCCGCCCGTCTTACGAGGCGACCCCGCCGCTTCAATGGACGACAGGACGGCAGCGTCGTCGGCCTCCTGGTTGGCGATGAGCAACGCTTGTGAGAGCCGGATGTCCCTCGAGAGCTGTTTCAGCTGGTCGTGTGCCCGGTGGTACGCCATCGACTCGGCGTCCAGTTGCTTCTCGTACATGTTGCGCAGACCTGGATGTGGATGACGCCAATAAAGTTTTAATATTCAAAACAGGCACTTTAAACATAATTAACTCAGTTCATAGTTTATAAACATTTTAGCTCAGTCTCCTTCTGACATTTGTTTTCAATCTAAATACAATTCAACATGAACTATTCTTACGGGTTTAAAAATGGTCAAATGCATGTATGCGTGTATAGTGTCGAGAATAATTAGTTGTCGTGACGTACAGGTAAGACGTGAAGAAGAAAGTTGTCTTACGGTATTTTAACAGAAATCCCTTGTTATTGCGATTATTGAAACATGTTTTTGTTTGCATTTAATTACAAATGATAACATAAATATGTATGTATACTCGTATTTTATTTTATTAAAAAAGCTTTGAATGTCCACGAACTTCGACTATAGGTATGTACATTGCGATGCCATCATGGTTTATCGTAGTGTTGAACGTGCAAAATAAACTTTTGTTTATCACAAAACTTCGTTTGCAAAGTAAAGCTTTCTTTGAAAGTTTGTTTATAACTTTCAGAGCAACTTACTTTCGATTGACCATTTCTCAACGGTAAGTTTCTGTAGTTCTGTGCGCCATTCCCCGATCGTTTTAAAACCCGATTCTTGCAGCATGGCGTAATTTCCTTGACGCAGCATCCGTATCTCAGCACGCATGCGCTGTAAATGTCTCATCAGCATCTTGTTGTAATCATGTTGGCACTCAAACCTACAAACTAAAGATATTTAAAAATCAAGTTCCAAAAACTCTTTTTGGACAAAAAATGAGGAGACGACAACGCTAAAACGCGATGACGAAAACGTTCTACTCGCAGTAACATCTATGTCAACGCTTTTTTCGTGCCTCTCGTCTTCGCCATCAGTACTTTCGTGTTTTCGTGTTTCATATTATTTTATTAACAGCGAAAATGCTGTTTTAAAAAAGTGTTTTATACTTTTTTTTAAACAAATAAGTATTTTTTCAGTAAAGTGCAATCGCGCGTTTGAACGGTTAGACAAATGTCGGATCAGTGTGGGGACTTCATATTACAAACGCGCGATTGCACTTTACTCAACAAATACTTATTTGTTCAAAAAAAATCATGATACCTATAGAACACTCTCACAAATGAGAGAGCTCCCCCACTTTATCCCATTAAAAATGGTGAAATATTTAAAAAGACATCCTTAAAAATGTTATCTGGGTCGCGCGTTATTCTCCCAACACAGATCTTAAAAAGTCACGTGGTATAGGCACCGTGTCCATGGCAACGTCTTTTCACTGTGGCGACACAATTTAATTACAACGCACTACATTTTTTACCGTCAAAGTAAACATCTCAATGTTCTCTGCGCTACAAAGTTTTTATATGACACTTCGCCCGTGCTTTTCATGCCAGTTTTGAGCTTTTTCCTTACACACGAAATGCATGTAGTAACATTCGGATAAGCGTTGTGGACTTCACATTGTTATATGCCATTCAAATTTAATGTGATCATTTCACAAAACTTAACTTAGATATTAAACTGCCATGCAGTATTTTAACGAAAATGGATAAATTAACAGGCGAGTTAATAGTTATTTTCATTAATTATAATAAACAAATAATGTGTTTAACATGAAAATGCTTTTGTGTTAACAGACTGTTAATTCAAGTTAAAACAAATGCTGTTTTTTCAAAGTAAATGGTTGATGTGCCAATATTTGTTGATAAAAATCCCAATTCGGTCCACTTTGTCGGTCCACTTTGTTGATAAAAAATTCCCTATTTGACCAGACTCCTTTTCCCAAAGTGGCCAGGAAAACCCCTGTATATTAAAGTGAACTATCTAGCCGTGACTAACTGAAATTCTGTTTTAAAGGACATATTTTTAGAACTTCAGAGATGGGCATAGCTGATATGGGCATAGTTAATATCTCATACAAGCCTGTGTATTTGTAACTATTTTTATGCCGACTTGATCTTCCAAGCAGATATCATTACACTTATCAAATTATATGTACAATCCCAGTGTTTCCTATGTTGGTTTGCAAGAACCAAACTATAAAAATGCTTTTTAAGACTTCACCTGTTGTCTATGTTAGTCTTTTGCATTTTAGGGGTTGTCCTAACAATATCAATTGGTCTTGTCTGATTTTATTGGAATTTGAACTTCATTGTATTCATTTTCATGAGAATTAAAGCGATTTCTTTTATGGACAATTTGTTCTGTCAACAGTAATGAATTTGCATGTACGACAATGACTTGTTTTACAAAGCAGCATTTACTTTTAACCCCAATAGCTAAATCATATTTTATGTTGACAGCCTGTCACCCTTTAAATTCCATCTGTTTTATTCAACAAAGGTGACTGGTTGGCATCACGGTGTATAGTGTTTTTACGACCACAAAATTTGAGCACAATCGCCCCACCAGTACTTTGATTGTTAATGTAATCATCTGTATTGATCAACAATTCAACACCAATAACAAAATGATCGCAGATTTAAAAAAAAACTAATTAAGACGGGGTCGCGTATTTAGGACAGTGGTGGAATTTTGCAGTCGCATTGAACCAGTAACGCCTTGTGAGCTATTCAATTTTCAATTTAGTTGGAGTACTTTCATGAAAATTATGAAGTGCATGCTTACTTGATCTTCCACTCAGTGTTCGACCCATCGGCATGTTCGATATCAGACGACAGTTCATCCACAATCGTCTGCCACTTCGCGACCGACTCTTCCAATGTATCCCGCGTGCGTCTCTCGTGCCTTATGGCCTCTTCAATATCCCATATGCTGCTGTTCATTGTCGCCAGTGCCATGTCGCAGAGGTGGAAAATCGTACAGAATCACGTGCGTTCGTGACGTCATGATTAGACTCTTTGACGTCATTTATTACGTGTTTCCTCGATTTCGTATATGTACNTATTATTATTATTATTATTATTATTATTATTATTATTATTATTATTATTATTATTATTATTATTATTATTATTATTATTATTACTATTATTATTTTTAGTGTTGTTGTTGTTGTTCTAATTATAATTTTATATTTTAATACAAATTGGATTAACATTATTTGCCGTTGAAAGTGTATACAAAGCTACCAACAGTAACTATCTATTAGTGAATATTAAGTACAGTATTTGTTCGGCTTAAATAAAATTGGACAAGTTGTCAACCATATTAAAATGCGAGGTTCAAATGCTCACTTGCTCGGTCATTTATAACACGATTTTTGGTTTATATGTAAATTTTTATTATGTGTTATTTTAATATAAAATGCGCTCAATAAAAGTATTTTAATGTGTGGTCCGTGTATCTCAAGATTTGCACATTTGAAGGCCTACTTTATAATTATAAGTCTTATTATCATTAAATAGTCCGAAATGAGCTTAACATGTCCCATTATTCTATTATTGTTCGCAAGTATATCAAAAGCAAAGTTCTGAAATATACATCAATTTAATGCCTGTGTTATGTTATAAACAATGACAGCATGTTCTCGTTTATTGTTTGATTTTTTTTAATTGCTAAATCCGTCATTAATTGTGAAAAATTCAATGAAATTACAAACACAATTTCCTACTGAAATATCACTCTCAGAGTGATGAACGCATACGTTTATCACTATTAGCTATAATTTAAGTGTTCTTCAAGACAAACTGTGCGAGCACTGAGGATGACGTGGATGAAATTATCGAGGAAAAAGTATCTCGCGAAATAAGACTGTCCTTGTATCGAGCTTATAAGCATACTTCTTTACCAATGCTTCCGATACCACTAACGGTCAGAAACCACTTGCATTATGTTAACATCACAATAGGTGCTTAGAAAAGTAAAGTTCGATGGTTTATCAGGTGATCAACGTTGGGATTTCGAACATAATGATTGTTTTAAACAAACTTCCCTGTAATAGGATCAAAGCAACGTAAGATAGTAATGCTTTCTAGTAACTTATTATTTTCATTTATAAAACACGACCCACTTGATTTTGAGTGAAAACCATTTTGGAATCAACGCAATATAACACATGATTTGAAACACACAAACACACTCCCACTGTCTGATTGGGATGCTGAAACGAATACGAAGGGCCTTCTTAATTTCAACTGATGACTTGATATGTATTATTTTTAATGAAAGATGCAAAAAAAAAAAGATAACACAATTAAAAAAAAAATGCAAAAGAAATGCATATCGATTGACAGTTGCATGTCACTTCCGTGTGTATGATAAAACTATAAAGATTACATTTGGAAAAAAAACTACTCGGCAGTGAAGCAATATGTGATCAATTATGGGATGTTTACTTACCCTGCTTATTATTAAGTCTAGACTGAAGAAATGAATTCTAAAATTGAAAGATTGATTTTACTGGAAAGTCAATAACGAATTAGAGAATAAATGAGTATAGCTAAATATGTTGTCAACCAAATCGCGCAAGAATCAATCAAGTGTTCTGTTCATGCATAAAAGGAACTAAACTTGCCGCTTGCGTCGGAAATTCGTCTCGCTTGTGTGTTAATCAACATAATACTGTATAGATATGTCGTTTATAACTTGTTTAAGTGCAAGCCGTTATTGTTGTGTATGTTGCGCTATTGTTTGCAGAGTAATGTGTACATAAAACCTGATGAGGTTAAATGGAACCTGAATCCTACCACGTTTGAGGCCAGCATCGCTCACTCGAGTTTCCGTGGCAACCATGACAGTATCGAGAAGGTGAATGTACCACAGGTCAGCTTGTGTCGTTGGTTTTTTTTGTCTACTTTTCCATCATGGTTGGAGGTTTTCTCTTTGTTATATGTGCTTAGTTTAGAAATGCTGAGTGCTGAACGCTTTTGTCGTGCATAGACTATAATAAATGCATGTATTGAGTTCAGCGGTTTCAAAACTGGGCTTAAGTATTGTCGAATTTCCGTTCTTTCAAAAAATTAAATTTATGAGTAAAACGCATATTGAGGAGCGATAGTTAATACCTTTTTGAAGGGATTTAAATAAGTCATAGTCACAGAGCCCATGGTACCGAATTAAGCCCCTGAACTTAATTTCAAACAGTATTTGTCCAGCTGGGCAATAACATTTTTTTAAACAGCTTCTACCAATTTCCATAAGTTTATTATATTAAAAAAACTCATTAAAATTCAATTGTTATAAAAGGGCTCATTCAATTTAAAGTAATGATATATTTAATGAATTCTGAAATTGAAATATAGTTGTTACTGGGCAGTCAATAACGAATTGGTGAATAAAGTATAGCTTAATATATTTTCAATCAAATAAAGTGTCCACATCATGCATACAATGAATTTTTTTTTTTTTTTTTTTTTTTTTTTNATCAGAAATAAACAAAATAACATAATACAATCATGTAAAATGCAAAAATTAGATTCAAGATATCTAAATTCTTAAATATCTAATGCATGTAATTTTGTGTTGCAAAAACATTTAAAGAAGAAAGAAGAAGAAAAAAAGTGACATTTACCAGTTAGTATATATCAACATGGATGTATAAATAGTATTTTTAGATGAAAAAAGGCATATATATAAACATAACTAGGTGCTTATAAGTAAATATATACATTTTTCAATGAGTAAGGACAAACAATGATGTAGAAGTTGTAATAACAGACAAAAAGACATTGCAAATCAATAAAAGTGTATTTACAAATAATATTTTTTAAACAAACTACCGGTACAACAATTATCAAGTTTAAATTCTAAATTTGTGAGACAATAACATTAAATAGTTCCCATTCAATAACAAAAGATTCTAAATTATTTTTTGAAATTGATACTTTTTTCAAGTTATCATACTCATACATAATGTATTTGTTGGCTCCAGCTATGCTTTGAATGCATTTATTCATTTTACATTTGTATAAATTAGCTTTATAAACAACATAACATTGTTTATGGCACTAGCAGACTTTGTCAAAAAGCCATGGGGAAAAATTGTCCTATTAATGAAAGGAAAAGATTGACCTGGTAAAATGTCATCAATAATTGCTTTAGACATCTGACATTCCCAGAATAAATGTTCTAAATTTTCATCACTTTGTTTGCAAAAGGTACATAATGGATCATCAGTTATTTTCATTTTATTCAAAAGACAATTTGTTCCAAGTATCCTTTGAATTATTCTTTATTTGAACCATTGTACCTTTACATCATTTGTTATTAAAAAGGGTAGTTCAAAAATGCAGTTTCATTCATTTTCATTATGTATAGTATTGAGTTGATTTTTATACCCGATTTTGCTTTAACTGAAGGTTGATCATTGTTTTGATTAAAAATTGTGTATAATCTTTTTGCTCCAGATTCCTTTTTTAATATAAGTTGTAATAATGGGGGCAAAAAGGGTTTGATAATTAGTTGGGTAAGATAGGGTAAATATTATTTTTTTTAGTTTCTTTTGCTCTGGTCACCCCTATATAATTAATAAAATTTATTTTCAAATTGTAAATTTTATTTAATTCATCAACAGAAATAAAGCTTCCATTTTTTAATATATCACCTATACAGTGAATTCCAGCATTAAACCATGACTTAAAGAAAAAGCTTTTATTTCCTATCAATATATTTGGGTTATAAAATAGTGGTTAATACAACAATTCTTCTGCTTTTACTTCCAATTTACTACAATGAAGAGAAAAGATTTTTAAAACATCTACCCAAAAAAGGGTTTGAAGTTCTGTCAAACATATTAAAAGCATAATGATTACCACAATTAAAAAGTGTGTAAGTATCAAAATACAGTTTTGCCACATATTTCCAATTTCCTCTAAAGGATTGAATTTTTGTAACCAGGTAAGTTTCAATGCTGGAATATATGCATCCAAATTTATCATTGTTAAACCTCCTTCATTATATTCTTTAACTATAGTTGTAAACTTTATTTTACCCTGCCCGTCCCAAATAAAGGTAAGGATTGCAGATTTTATTGAATTTAAAATGGAATTGGATGGGTTAGGCAGTGATAAGAACAAGTGATTGAATAATGACACAATAAGTGTTTTTACAATAAAAATCTTTCCAGTTGGTGTTAACATTCTTCTTTTCCAATTCTTTAGGATATTTTCCATTTTAACAATTGTTTCATTGTAATTTATTTGAACCATTTTTGACATGTCAACATGGAAATGTATTCCAAGCATTTTAAAGCTGTTTTGCATCCAGTTTAATTTCCTTTTTGTTTTTATGATATAAGAACTATATTTGTTCTTGCCAATCCATACAACATTTGTTTTATCAAAGTTAACATTAAGACCTGAAATATTTGAAAACTCTTGTATAGCATTAAGTATTTCGTTTAAGGACTCATCAGTACCGTCTAATAAAATAGTAGTATCGTCTGCAAACTGGGAAAATTTATGTTCAATTCCATGTAGTGTAAAACCTTTTATATTCGTGTTATCTCTCAATACAAGTGACAAAACTTCAGCGCATAGGATACAAATATTACATAAGAGGGGATCTCCTTGTCTGCAGCCCCTTTCAATAGGGAAAAAATTAGATAAGTATCCACACTGAGAAACAGCCGACTTAGAATCTTTATATAAAGTCTGAAACCAGCGCTTTATGTCTGGACCAAAATTAAAAAAAGAAAGTGTTTTTGTACAAAGGACCACGACAATGAATCGAACGCCTTCTCAAAGTCTATTAGGAGAAGTAAACCCGGGATCAGAGCTCCAGATAAGGATTTAGTCTAAATGGTATTTTACCCCCTGATATTATTGTTAAAGCGTATTTTACTCCTTTGTTTCAGCAATAAAGGGTTTTTAGGAATATTGATGGGTATTTTCCATTTCTATAGAAAACTGACATAAATTTTAATCTAGATTTATTATTATTTGTTATAAATAAATGCAAACAGAATACATTTTAAATGATGATATGAACAGACTTTCTTTAAAATATTCCCGTAGGAGCCGCTGGTCGCTTAAAACGTCCCTTTTTATCCCCAAACATGATGGGTTGCCATTTTGATAACAAACTTATTTTGATTGACTTACTTTTGGTTCAAAGGTTAACTTACACTAAAACTCAACTGGGTTATTGGTTAAACCGGTTACGCACTTTAATCGACTAAAACAAGAATATATCAAGATTTGTATTGCGAAATGTTACGCACTAGGCCGATTTTTAAAGCGTTTTTTATTTTTTTCAATGCGTAAATACGCAAATACGCATCTTATCTGGAGCTCTGCCCGGGATCTCATTTTCTTCAGTATAGTGCAAAATGTCATAAATTAACCTTGTATTTTCCCCTATGTATCTCCCTTTAATGAAACCAGTCTAGTCGTTATGAATGAGCTTGTCCATAAATGATTTAAATCTATTTGCTATTACTCCAGAGGCAATTTTGTAAACAGTATTTAAAAGAGTAATAGGGCGCCAATTTTGTATAAAAAGTCTATATTTATCACCCTTTGGAATACAGGTTATGATACCTTGAGTTTGTGTTATAGATAAATTTCCACAATTGAAAGCTTCATTTAAGGATCTGTCAACAAAGGTACCAATTTTTTACAGAACATTTTATAAAAATCTGCATTGAAGCCAGAACTTCCTGGGACTTTATTATTTGACATATTTTTTAAAACTGTTGCAGCTTCCTTTAAAGTTATGATACCTTCAATTGAAATGGACTCAGCCTGGTTTAATTTTGGACAATTAATTCCTTTTACATAGTTATCAAAGTCATCAGCACTACATTCAGTTTTTTGCTTATAAAGATATTGATAATAAAATGCTATTGTATTTAGGATACATGTTTGGTTAGTTATTTCACTATCATCTTCATTTGTTAGTTTATATATTGTTTTTGTTATTGCATTGTTTTTTTTTCTAGGCTGCAAACATATTTAGCTGGCTTTTCACCTTGTAAAGTCCACTGAAATTTGGATCTTTTCATACATCCTTTTAATTGTGTACTATGAATATTTTTTATTTCAGATTTCAAATTGTCTAATTCTTCAATATTCTCACTTGAAAAGTTCTCTTCCAACTTCTTAATTCTAGTTAATAATTTGGTTTCTATAAGTTTTGTTTCCTTTTTTTATATAAGACCCATATATACGGATCTACAAGATTGTAGCAATTAATTGAATCTAAGACTTTATTGCGAGCCTAAGGGTTATTAATACTTTTTGTAATTATAATAATCTATTACAGGATCAACAACAAGATTAAAATCGCCACATATGATAAAAGAATCATTTTCAAGCCTTTCAATAGTTTCAAAGATATCAGTAAAAAAAGAGGGGGAGTCAATGTTAAGCCCGTATAAAGTTAGCAACGTAAGCGGGATTCACTAACAGAAATATCGATTGCACAAACATTACCGTTGGAATCAGCATCAGAGTTATGTATTTTATAATCTGTGCTATTGGATATGAAAATAGCTGTTCCCCTAGAATTAGCAGAACCATAGCTTAAAAGGCATTCAGATCCCCATTCTGAATAGATAGTTGTGTACATATCGGGGGTAAAATGTGTATCCTGCAGACAAAATGTATTAGCATTTAACTCTTTTAAGAAATTGAAAAAACCTTAAGCCTCTTTAATTTGCCATTTAATCCTCTACAGTTTAAAGAAAGAATGTTCAGATTGCTAGTCATTTGGTACAGTAAGTTTAATAAACCAAAAAAATATATCATATGTCTTTAAAATGTAATTATAAATAAACAAAGTAATATAAATTTTACTGAAAAGGTATCTATACATAATGAACAACAACATACATTTACTTATGCGAACATCTAGATGCCATGCCTTTAAAGTGTAATAATAATTAAGCACAGTGATACAAATGTGATAATAAATGAAAAACATTAATATTACTGGAATTGTATCTATACATAATGAACCACATAAATTTAATTATGCGAACATCTATATACCATGCCTTTAAATTGTACATGTTATAATAATAAAGCACAGTAATACTACTGGAAAAGTATCTAGAAAAAAAGAACAACAACATGGAAAACAACAAGAAAACATACATAAATAAATACATATGTATACAATTGTACTGGATGTATTCAGTACAATGGTTGGCAGGTCCCATGACAGGAAGAGAATGATTTGCAATTATAGAATCAATAATTAATTTTGGATCTTATGAAGTTATAGCAATCTTTTTTGTTCTAATTATGTGCGCAATCTTCGATTGGCCCATTTTACCGCTTCCAAACAATGAACTAAACTTGCCGCTATAGCTATGTCGTTGATAATCTGTAAAAGTGCATGACGTTGTTTGTGTGTATGTTGCGATATTTTTTTGCAGAGTGGTGCGTCTTGGATTCCAGATGTGAAGATTAAATGGAACCTGAATCCCACCGAGTCTGAGACCAGCATATCTGACTCGAGTTCCCGTAGCACCCATGTAAGTACAAGGAAGATGCATGTAACACGTGTGAGTTGGTAAATTTGTTCCACTACTTTTAATCATATGTGAAGGTTCTCAGTATATGAAGTACGTGCTGATTTTAGTACATTAAGTGGGGTGAGAGTTTGTATCGTGCATAAACTATTATTAATACATGTATTAAGTTCAGTTGTTTCAAAAACTGAACTTCAGTATTTTCAATTTTTCGTTCTTTCACAAATTCCATAATTAGGGAAAGTAAAAACATATTTATTCCTTTCTGCAGGGATAGACATATGTGATAGCCAGAGGGTCCTTTAAAACTCTTTAAGGTTCAATTATAATTATAAGGCCCGATCGATTGAAAGTCTTCGTGTATACAATGCTTTTGTATTGCCGTTCTATATATTTTATTGTCAATGCTGTATTGATATATGATTTTATTTTGTTAAAAGTAACAGTATTGGGCAGAAATGACATGCACGGTACTTGGTTTAGAGCACCTATCTCTTTGGCTGGGCAACCAGAACACTAAATATGATTGCATGTCCTGCAGCCAACTATTAAATGCAGGTTGATATCCTAGTATCCGTCCAAATGATTAAATTTGAAAAGGATGCAAGATTAATATATGAAAAAATAACGAAATGAATGCTTATTTATTATGTCATAATTACCAGATTGTTTTTGCATATTATTGCATATATTTCATCACTGATTTGGATGAATATAGTTATTGTTTATTACCACACACAAAAACAAGTTGGGTTTATTCAAAGAGTGAACAAGTTCTTTCAAAAGCTGTTTTGAACAAGGCTTTTTGGCGCTTCAATATAGTGGTGCATACAGACGTTACACTGGCTCAAAAAAACAAATTTTCGCAAATGCATGTAGACACTTCAAATAAGCAGGGGTCAAGCTATGTCCATACTTATAATAATATCAGTATTATAAAACATGATTATCAGCAGAAAATAATCATAAACTGCCCCATCTTGATTCAAGTTGATGTTACATTATAAAAGATTATTAAAAGAGATATTACTTTTACAATACTTTATTTCAACATATGTACTTACATCGTGAAACTTAATTAAAGTTGTGTAGAATCGAAAAGGATGCAAGATTAATATACGAAAATAAACCGAAATAATGCTTATTTAATATGTCATTATTACCAGATTTTCATTACATATTAATGCAAATATGTCATCAATTAGTTGGCTGAATAGAGCTACTGTTTATTACAATACTAAAAAACAGGTTGGGGTCAATTCGAAGCGAGCTTTCTGAGTGAACATGTTCGTTCACAAACTGTTGTCAACACGGCTTTTTGGCGCTTGAAAATAGTGGTGCATACAGACGTTTCACTGGCTCGAAAACATGTTTTTGCAAATAAGCTGAAGTCAACTTGTGTCCATAATAATAATAATATCAGTATTATAAAATAATAAACTATATCAATACATTTCAAGAGTCTCAAAAAACAACACTATCCTCATCAGAAAATATCATAAACTGTCTCATCTTGATTCCAATTAATGTTACAGTATACATGCTTATTAAAAGAGATATTAATTTTGCAACACTTTAATCCAAATCAGAAATATTGATTTTGTGTGTGACAATTAACCATCAGAACATAACCTAATCTAAATTGTAATCGCTTAATATATAAAATGCTATCGCATCTTAAATATTGACAGCGCTAAAAAGGCACAATGAAATAGGAAACAAGAGCTTTGAAAAAAAAATCAAATTATGTCCTGGCCGAGTTGGAATATGGTTCTGGTCCATTGAAACACATGGCCGCCAGGGAGGGCGGTATAGCCTTTTTTCTTTGTATAGGTATTGTGAAACCTTTTGAACACGATAATAGTATTATGTTTCTTTAAATCCTTATCACACTTTTCCAAAACATTTTTTTTATATCGATATTTCGTTCGAGTTTGAAAATTGTTCCCGTCCGTATGAAAACATGGCTACGATGAGACAGTTTCATTTTCCGCACATTGCTATAGTGGGAAGGTTAAGGAATCACAAGTATGTTGTTTTTTTCAATCAGCACATCACGTTATCAAAATATATGTTTTAATGATAACTAAGCGAAGTTCCCTTATGTCTACCGATAATACAAACGGTCATTAACCACATTTAAATGTTAACATCACAAAAGATGCTTAGAAAAGTAAAGTTCATGGGTTATCAGGTGAGCAACGTTGGAATTTCGGAAACACAATTCTATGTAATCGGAGCGAAGCAATGTAATATATTAATGATTTCTAGTGACTTATCATTTTCATGTATAAGACTTGATTTTGAGCGGAACTAATTTTAAAATCAATGAAATATAACAAATTATTTGCAACACACACATACATACACACTCACAGGCTCACACTGCCTGATAAGGATGCTGAAACGAAAGCAACGGGCCTTTTTAATTTCATTGATAACTTGATATGTACATGTTATCTTTTGAATGAAAGACGCGATAAAAAAAAGAGAAAACAAAACTTAAAAAGTAACTCATATAATGCTTGAATTTACAGTTACATGTCACTGCCTTGTGTTGGATAAACTGTAAAAGTTACATTTGGAAAATACCACTCGGCAGTGAAGCAATAGGTGATAAATTATGGGATGTTTACCTAACCTGCCTATTATTAAGCCTTGACTTAAGTAATGAATTCTGCAATTGAGAGACAGTTTTGACAGGACAGTCACAACGAATTGGTGAATAAATTGTTATAATTTAAAATATTGTCAATCAAATCGAGCAAATATCAATCAAGTGTCCACTTCACGCATAAAATGAGTCGGGTATTTGTTTTGGTTTTGTGTTGATCAACATGATTATTTATATAAGTGCAATTCGTTAGTTTTGTGTATGTTGCGCTATTTTCTTGCAGAATGATGCGAACATGAAACCTGATGAGTTTAAATGGAACCTGAATCCCAATTCGTCTGAGCGTAGGTACTTTGCCTGGAGTTCCCTTAGATTCCGTGACGTTATCGGGAAGATGGATGTATCACAGGTATGCTGGTATCGGTTGCTTTTCTATTCTACTTATCCATCATGGTTATAGGTTTTCACTATGTAATATGTGCCGATTTCAGAAGAGTTTGTGGGCTGAACGTTTTTTTCGTGCATAAACTATAATCAATGCATGTATTGAGTAAAGTGATTTGAAAACAGGTTTTCAATCTTATAAAAATGTCCGTTTTTTCACCAATAAAATGAATGAGCACAAAGAAGAAACCTATTGAAGAAATGTTTTTTATTTATGTCTGCAGGGATATAAATAAGTTATAGACAGTTTGCCCGGGGCACTGGATTTAAGCCCGGAAACTAAATTTCAAAAATGGTTAGTCCAGCTGGGCAGCAAGCGTTTGCTATAAACCTACAACCAACTTTTCACAGTTGATTAGCATTAAAATTTCATAAAGATTTTATGGAAATTATATAAAGATTCAATAGTAATAATAAGGAACAATCCATATAAAGTCTTCGTGTCCGCAATGTTGTATTGATATATGATTTTATTTTGTTTAATTGTGACAATATTTGACACACATTACATGTAACGTAATTTGTTCAGAGCTTCTTACTCTTTGGCTGTGCAAACAAAGTACTAAATATAGTTGCCCGTGTGGGCAATCAACCGTTAAATGCTGACAAATATCGGCGTGTCTGTCCAAAAGGTCACATTCGGGAAGGATGCAATATTATTAAACATATTTAACGACATTAATGACTATTAACTATATCATTATTACCAGATTTTCTTTAAATATGACTGGATATATTTTATTACACACTTGGCTGAATTGAGCTACGGTTTAATGCAATATTAAGAACAAGTTCGGGTTAATTTGAAGCGAACTTTCTGAATGAACAAGTTGTGCTACAAATTATTTGGTGGATACAGAATTTACTCAAGCGCAAACACAAATTGTCGACACTTTATTTTACAACTTTAAATAATTTATAGTCAATTTGTAGCTTTTATCATAAAAATATAATTATAAAAATAATAGACACATTTAAATAGTTTTAATAAATAGTATTTTATCCAAAAATATCATAAACTGCATTATCGTTATTATAATTAATGTTACATTATAAATGTTTTTTTTAAGTTTACACTATCGTATTTCAACATATTCAATGTTGTTGTCAAATGTGTAGTTGTGTAGGATGGGAAAATATATAACACTATATATAAAAAGAAAGCTTTACTTCCANAAAAAAAAAAAAAAAAAAAAAAAAAAAAAAAACAAAAAAAAACAACTCTCGCATGGAAAGGATCTTTTTGTTTCCTGTATGCATTCTTATTTTTATTTAAACTTATTATATTGCAAACAAAACGATTAACAGAGAAAAAACAAGTCAAAAATGTATTGCAAACATATTATACATGTACATTGTCAGAGCACAATAAATAATATTGAAAGTACGAATTGGTGTATATGTATTGTTTGTGTTCATCAGCAGCATCTAAAAGAAATGTATCTAGTCCTAGAATTGACAAAGACAAGTGTTTTTTTTTGTCAGGTGATATTAACTTGGTATGATTTTATGACACACAATCCATTTATTTAAAATTATATGTAACACATGCTGACTTAAAGTAAATGTTTGTCCTTTTTTCAGAAAAAGAAATGTGATACTTGCTACCTACTCAAGAAAGCTCTAGCAGGTAAATTGGCCAATTATGATGCTTCAGGCAGTTTTTCAAAAGAGCACACAGTTCAAACTTCAGCTGGAGAAATGCAGACCAGTGTTGCTTCTGGTTCGTTTGCCAATGTTCGTGAGGTACGTCTAGCACGGGAGTCTGTTAACAACACGCACATTCGTGTTGATGCCGCAGTTTCGGTTGGAATCATAAAACTGGGCATCATTACTACTGGAACATGCTTTCGCGTTGGAAGGAATAAGATAATGACAGCACTGCATGTTATACGTCTAATGAATAAAGGTATGTATGTAATGTGTTTATTATATATAAATATATGTGGCATGTTCTGAGATTTGTAGTTAAAACGGGGTACATGGACGAAATTGAGCCATTCACATTTTCAGAAGCCTCCATGTATGTTGAATACAGACATATTACGATGTTTGTAATATTTTTCAATTTAACCTAAAAATAGCTACGAAATGCGTATTNAAAAAAAAAAAAAAAAAAAAAAAAAAAAAAAAAAAAACAACACAACTCTCGCATTGGAAGGATCTTTTTGTTTCCTGTATGCATTATTATTTTTATTTAAACTTATTATATTGCAAACAAAACCATTAACAGAGAAAAAAACAAGTCAAAAATGTATTGCATACATATTATACATGTACAATGTCAGAGCACAATAAATAATATTGAAAGTACAAATTGGTGTATATGTATTGTTTGTGTTCATCAGCAGCATCTAAAAGAAATGTATCTAGTCCGATAATTGACATAGACAAGTGTTTGTTTTGTCAGGTGATATTAAATTGGTATGATGTTATGACACACAATCCATTTATTTAAAATTATATGTTACACATGCTGACTTAAAGTATATGTTCGTCCTTTTTTCAGAAAAAGAAATGTGATACTTGCTACCTACTCAAGAAAGCTCTAGCAGGTAAATCGGCCAATTATGATGCTTCAGGCTGTTTTTCAAAAGAGCACACAGTTCAAACTTCAGCTGGAAAAATGCAGACCAGTGTTGCTTCTGGTTCGTTTGCCAATGTTCGTGAGGTACGTCTAGCACTGGAGCCTGTTTACAACACGCACATTCGTGTTAATGCCGCAGTTTCGGTTGGAATCATAAAACTGGGCATCATTACTACTGGAACATGCTTTCGCGTTGGAGACAATAAGATAATGACAGCACTGCATGTTATACGTCTAATGAATAAAGGTATGTAAGTTATGTTTATTATATATAAATATATGTGGCATGTTCTGAGATTTTTGGTTAAAACGGGGTACATGGACGAAATTGAGCCATTCACATTTTCAGAAGCCTCCATGTATGTTGAATACAGAAATATTACGATGTTTGTAATATTTTTCAATCTAACCTAAAAATAGCTTCGAAATGCGTATTAAAATCAACTACAAAAATGCACATTTTTTTTTATTTATTTTCAATAAGTAAATACATTTTTTACAAAACTACTAGTGTAGGAGTAAATCATTAACACATCGTTACTGCTCAAGAACACATTATCAACATAATACACTTTCTATTGGTTGCCATAAATATTTCAAATTATTTAAATTATGTGTACTCACACTAAAACAATTGAAAAAAATGTCCATACACAAAATACTTGAACATTATTTTATTTTTTATTAATTCTTGCAAACAATAAAATACAACACCATTACACATAGCATTTTTCAATCTTTTAGCAATTCAGATGTAATAGAAATTCAATGATAATATAAATGTAAGAAACATTCATACACACACATAATGTTCTGTGTTTTGTTCAATTGTCATTTAATCTGTCAATTAATTTTACACATTTTTATCTCAAAACATATTAAACAACAATAAATAAAGGAAATACTAATGTTTAAGAGTTGGTTATATGACAATGTTTACAACAATGTGGTTACCATGATGAATATTATACAATTCAAAAATCCATGCAGTCATTTTAAGTCGCTTTTGTAGAATGGCATATACTAAGTCGCTTTTGTAGAATGGCATATACATTATTAAAACTGCATAACAAAATGAGTATAGGTAAAATGTCTTCTATATTCAAACTTATTCCATAAATAGGTATGTGGTCTTTCGGCAGTTTAATCTTAAATCTATTATAGTCATAGCACATTATCATGGACTGGTCATTATTTTAAAATGTTACAGAAACTAGCTTTAATATAGGCTGTTATCACATATTGTTGACATTATTACATGTACAAGCGGGAAAGGAATAGTTCGTTTTGCAGAGCGTTCCTATTCTTCCTCTTATATCACATGCATTGAGAAGAGAGACTCAAGAGGTTTATGTTGGTGTGGTATACAGTAAGTTGTTAAACTTGTTCTACATAAAGTATTATATTCCTTGCCATCTTCTGCACAGTGACCCTGTCTTGCTATTAATCTTCCAGCTGGCTGATTTGATGTTATTATGTGTTGGAACAAAAATAAGATGTAATCAATTGTCACGAAGTTAGGCATTTGATGTCATTTTACTGCTCCTTTTGTTTTAAACAAAGTAGAAAAATGTAAACCATTTGGTATTGGTTTATCCATGTTTGTGTTATGATAGAATAAAATCGATTGTGAAACAGTTAAAACAAAAATTCTTTAAAAATAAATATAGAACATCTCTTTAATTCATTTAGCAAAATTAGATAACATTGAAAGATCCAATATTTCTAAGGCTGCAGTAAAATGTATACAGTATTGATAACGATCCTGAAATTTAAATACAGATGGTTGCAAATGAATTTCATTGTTAAACGTATCCATACTTGTTCTTAGTATCTGCATGTATCTGTAATAAATGAACTTGAATGTATCGAAATTAACAATTTGTTCAAACCTTCACATACTTTAAAAGTTGTTTTGGAAAGTCTGTACAATCTTTTTTTTCAGGTGTTTAGTAGTTCTTGATCTTGTTGTTCCCAGTTCATAAGGAGTGGGATGGTAAGACCACGGATTCATGATGTCTAAAATGGCATGGTATCCCATTCTTATAAATGGTGTGTGATATTCAACTTCACTAAAATGACAGGAAAAAAATCACTCAGAACAAAAGCAAACACATGTGAGACACATGTTATGGTTGATGCTAAATTATATATTTTAATAACTTGGATTATCTATACTGAGTATAAGTAATCTTATTTTTATTTATATGTCACTCCCTATTTGTACGTAGTAACTGTCTTCAAGTATTATAGTGTCCTTTCCTCACTTCCAAACACTTCAAAGAGACTGTATCTTGATAAATTGGGAACATTCACATTTCACTTACACTTTTATATAGTAACAGGCGATGACTGTAGGAGAATTTCCACATTCGAATTTCTCCAAAAACTAAAAATGTGATAAAAATAACACCCTGTATTAACAAATGACACAACAATCACATGAGTAATTTAAATGTATACGCAAAGGTATGTCTTCTTTGACGTGTGTTTGTATTTCTTCTTGCTCTTCGTGTACAACATATAGTTCTCCTTGAGCCAATGGGCAATTTTGACCCACTGTTCCTCTGAAATAAGTATTTTTTTAGTACATGTAAAATGCAACCGCGCGTTTGTAATATGAATCTACACACTGATCCGACATTTTTTCTTACCTATCAAACGCGCGGTTGCACTTTACTGAAAATACTTATTTGTTAAAACAAATCATGATACCTTTAGAAATATCACAAATGAGCGGGCTCTCCACTTTATCTCATTAAAAATGGTTAAATATTTAAACAAAAATCCTTAAAAATATTAACTGGGTCGCGCTTCATTCCCCAAACACAGATCATAAAAAGTCACGTGGTATAGGCACCGTTAGTACGTTCTATTGTGGCTGGCATGTTAACGTTTTAGCTATGTACACGAAATACGAGGTAACACCTTCGAGATCCGATTGCAGAATGATGGAATCACCGTGTGTGTATGTGTGTGTGTGCATTTTGGAGTTCATTAGGCACTACCGCGCCAGAAGCTGCATTCTGTGAGGACCTGGTGTGTGTTTCAGCACCCCTACTTAACTAATTTACTTCACTAACAAAATTGTGGACGATTTAAGAATCATACCTGCAATTTCCTGCTTTTTTGTTAAACTGCAAAAATTCAATATAAGTGTGATCTTGTGCTAATGTGGGAAGACGGAGAATCCGGAGGAAACCCCACCTGTCCGGTATGGTAACAACCAACCAAATTCACATGCTGCCGGGAACGGGTATTGAACCCGGGTCGCCTGGGTGAGAAGCGCGTGTACTAACTACTGCGATACAGGACAGCTGAATTGATGGAATCACCGAAAGTCAACCTGCTTTTATATAAATTATTGTCGGTACAGAGCAAATCGTGTTTGGTCCGTGTTGCTCCCGCGTTTATCCGTGTTGTTGTCGTGTAGGTCCTAGATTGTCCGTGTAGATGACGGGTTGATCCGTGTTTATCCGGGGCTATCCGTATCTCTGCCTTGTGAACGGAACAGTCCGGGAGGGCGCCGTGTTGATTGCGTGTTGCTGCCGTAAACTGTCCGTTTTGGAACGGGTCGGTCAGTGTGTATACCGTGTTGTGATGGTCTTTGGAAGATTGGACGACCGTCGACGCTCAAAAATTCAAAAAAGTCCACGGATCGTCCCGATTCGTCCCGGATCTTGATATTGTTAATATAAGAATACAACCCTCAGATTCTTCCCGGGGCAATAATACATTCAATTCATTAATTAATGTCCAGCATGAATGTCAAACACGATAAGCATAATGTGTTGATGCGTTGCGGTAAATAATAAGGTTCCTGGGACGGCGGCTGAGGCATCTACATCACGTCGTTCAAATACATACGTGTAGATTATTACTCAATTGATTTTTTTTTTTNTTTTTTTTTTTTTTTTTTTTTTTTTTTTTTAATAACCCAGTCAATATAAAGCATACCTTTAACTTAACTGTTATCCCTTTGCCATGATTTGTTTAATTTAAGAAGGCAACTATCTGATATAACATACCAAAAATAAAGTTGTGGTTTCAAGAAAACGTTGGAGAAGAAAAATAAAGTGTTTGACTCCCTCTGACACAGCCACATTTGATTCAATCGGCACGATATGAACGAGTTGAACACCCTTACAACAAGATCGTTGGATGTTACCTACAAATTGCTTACAAATTTAAAATGGGAGTTTCCAAACCAGGTCTATTTGATCATAACAAAATAGGGGAATACATGTTTTACAGTAGAACTGAAATATCTGAAGCCGTTCCATAGAAAATAGCTTCCAACATACGTAAATCTACAGTAACAGTGCTCATGTAAAGAGATCGTTTTAATTGCTTACACATTTCACAGTTACCAACCTTATCTTATATTAGTCTTTTAATACAGATAATGAAAGTTTATAATTATGAAAAATCCACCAAGCTATTCACGAGAAACTAACTTACCGAAAAGTATCACTTTGTCTGATTTATTGTTTTATTAAGTATTTATTAACATTCCTTAAAAATAATACACTTAATTTGTTGTTACAGGTTTGGGGGTTAATCTGGACGACGAAACACAAGGTGACATACTCTCGCACCTGGGCGATGTTGTTGTGGACTTTTCTTATCTCAATTCATCTGATTATGAAGAAAATGAAAGTAATATATTTAAACTTAAGACAACAGAGCTGCCGTTTGTTGACAGTGATCTCGACTGCATCATACTGGAGATTCTACCCAACACTCAAGGAACGCCCATGCCTCCGCCTTTAAATTTGTTCACAAAGCCAAACATGTTGGAAGGCTTTCACATAATAGGTCATCCCGATGGCATAAACAAGACATTTGACCATGTTGACGGATTTATACCTAAAACTGAGGACAATGAGAACTATATTAAACAGCTTATGGAATCAAGCACACACTTCCTTAATATATATAATACAAGCGGAATACCAGTTTTCTTCGATGAAAACAACAATATAAACAAAAAGAATCGTGAACTGTTTAATTGTATCTCAACGAAAGGAGCGTCCGGGGCACCTGGCATTGTGGTTAGGGATGACCATGTATATGTAGTCACGATGCTTCTGTGTGGGTTTCCTGATTGGTACTATGATGAGGTGTCTAAATCGTTCAGGATGCATTGGCCTAATGCATATCGAGTCGAGCAAGGAGCTAACATGGAGGAAATTAAAACAAAAATTAGGGAATATGATCCGAAGTTATGGGTGGAATTATTCAATTAAGATTGGGACTAGATTAGAATAATTTGTAGATATGAACTGTAAAGCTAACGAAATATGTTTCAGCGTAAAGTATCGACGGTACATGTAAACACGTGATAAGATTTTCAAAACAAGTATCATCTGTTTTAAGCATTTACAAAATGTCTGCATATCATACATGTCTTGTATTAATAAAAGCGCAATACGATTATTTTTTTTTAATTGGAAAAGGTTGCCTCCGGAGACAATTTGATTGACCGCGGGAAAATCAGTAGTAGTAGTAAAATCGTTATGTTTGAAATATACATACAGTACCGTTATACGCCAGTTCAATATAGCAAACCGGAATGAAGTGAAGTAAATTTCTAATTGAAGAATGCGCATTTCGTAGGCGTAAGTTTAAATCCCATCAAAGGGACGATCAAATTGTGTTTGTCTCTATTCTATTATGTTGAAATAACAGTGTTAATAGATAACTATCTATTTTATACAGGAAAAAAACAAAACAAATCTATTTCATGTGAACACATTTCTCGGACATATTAAGGTTCCTTCCTGTTTGTTGAATATTCACTGATTATTTTAGGTATTGAATATTATGTATTATATATACAATTATGGAAATACTTATTCATGCTTGTATCGATGATAATGTATACATCATTGGTTCAAATGAACTAAACGTGTAAGTTTCGACTTTGTCTGTGTATTTTTTGGCTTGTTTTCTTTTTACTACGTGCATCTTATCATGGGCTATTTAAAGAATGAGCGTCACACGTCTTAGTATGCATCAATTTCACTTAATAAGTATGTGTATGTCTTAAAGTAATATACATGTATTTCGTTTTATCTTAAAATGTTCTTAAATTTTTTCTTAATTTATCCTTAAAAGATGTTTCTTACGTGTTTTTCATCAGAAGTTGTGTTATCTTTATTTTTTAATTGACAATAGTTTTCTATTTCAATGTATTTATCGACTTGCAAAATCTTGAACCCATTTTGTTTTTTATTTCGTGGTCTGTGAATATTATTTGTTTAAGGTCTGTGAATATGTATATCTAGCTATTGTGTTACACAATCACGTACCAATGTTTATTTTATAAGATCATAAGGTACTTTCTCTGCTAAATTTGTCGAATTGTACTCTTTGAAGTGCTGAAATCAACACTATATACGAGTCAAACGAACGGAGGAAAAGATTTCTTAAATGTATAAAGTGAAAAAGGAATATACTAATAGCATTGGCAATTTCAGGACAAACCCTGCCTTAATGACATGAATGTCAGTTGTGTATTTATACTTTATTATCTTGTATATTTTCTTGCAAATTGAAATGTGTTTCATTTTTTTTTATGTTGTACCAGTTTTCGTCGAAGATGCGTACTTAATATACTCATTGAATTGGGTGCGCAATGCAGCCCTATTTAAGAGTTATTGCCTTTTGTTAATTTGTGTTAATATATTTTTTTCCCGGGGCATATCTGAAAACCTAAAAGAAAATATATATTAACTTGAAACTTAATGGACATGTAGACTTTATTATGGGGGTAGGCAGTGCACACACACCATAAATCTGTCTCCTCTATTTTAGGGTTGTTGTCTTTTGTCAAATTATTTACTTAAACGTTGTCCGCATAGGCAGTAGATCTTTTTAATGGAATGTGCAGTGCACAATAACCATCCTTTTGTTCCTCTATAGTATGTAAGACCTGCTCAGTGGTCATGAACTGACAAACTTGATCAAACTTAAGATGTTTATTTATTCATTCATATGTAAATAAGACATGACATGAACCTATATATATTGTTAAGTAAGTGTATTTGTCTATATGCATGTATCTAACGCCTGAATGTACACTGCGAGGCTTGTTGATCTTTCAGGTTAAACAAAAACGAATTCTACAAACTCAAACTGATTTAGATCAAAAATTGAGACATTGTTTTCTACCGAATATGTATTTTGATTAAAAAACACACACACAAACACAATATTTATGTTAACAAGTAGAAACTTTTCAATAGAATATGCATGTAATATATAAGTAGATTGTATTGTTATTTTTTGAAAACATATCCACTCACATGTCTTAGGCGCAAATGCTAATGGGTTAGAGCGCCCAAATAAAGCCTAGAATACGTTTAGTGAAAAAAATAGTAGTCATATTGTCAACTATGTATCACCACATTCGGTGCTCCTATTGTTAAAAAATCATATTAAATTCACGTTATGTTATTTGATAATAAGCCGGAGAAAAGTTATACGGAAGTATAAACCGACTTTGTAACTACCTTTATTCATCTCTTAAAAACATTAAGCAAACAGCTCGAAAACTCCCCATAAATTTTATTATTGAAAATTTAATTTAATACACGAATCTTCTTTTTGTGCAATGTCATCTTGATGTGGAAAACGATAATTTGCCACTTCAATAACGAACACAGGTTTATAAAACAAAACTTAAAATGCAGAAAAGAAACACCAGAGTCATGCGTACAACATAGAGTGTTTATCAAAACACACACGCTCCATTCCATAAAAATCTGTATCATCCAACGATAGATCTGCGTCTGCGTACATCGTGTGCTGGCATCGTTCGTCTGGCAGACGGTCGTCCTACAGTAAATGTACATGGAGTCATGCAACCTCTGCGCAGTGATTTGACTGGAACCAGCATAGCTGTATCAAATCCTTGTCGTCATAACCAACCACGTGATGATAGCCGAGCCACATGTAGCAATAATGTCGTCTTACAATATCAACGGCATAGATTACAATGTGTATACGCCGAAGAAGAAAGTGCCGGAGAAATGATTCTTTTGTGAAAACAAAAGAGTTTTTAGTTTAATCGAAAAAAAAGAATCATATGATAATGATATAAAATCCCTGCCATGCATTGATAGCCGAGCCACGTGCTCTTACAATATCAATGGTTATTTTTTAATTTAGTTATTTTTTTTTAATTATGAACCTTAACTTGTACACTTTTTTCAAAATATAAAAGAAAATAATACTTATTTTCATAATATAATACTTAAAAAAATAAAATAACATCCTACCAAATCTGGTAGGATTGTCTTGTGATGGCAGAGGTTGTATGTGAGAGCATTGCACGACAACTCTGCATGGAGATTGGGAGTCATGGCTGGAAGTTGGTGANTCATGGGCTATTTAAAGAATGAGCGTCACACGTCTTAGTATGCACCAATTTCACTTAATAAGTATGTGTATGTCTTAAAGTAATATACATGTGTTTCGTTTTATCTTAAAATGTTCTTCAATGTTTTGTTAATTTATCCTTAAAATATGTTTCTTACGTGATTTTCATCAGAAGTTGTGTTACTTTTATTTTTTAATTGACAATATTTTTCTATTTAAATGTATTTATCGACTTGGAAAATCTTGAACCTATATTTTTTTTTATTTCGTGGTCTGTGAATATTATTTTTTTAAGGTATGTGAATATGTATATCTAGCTATTGTGTTACACAATCACGTACCTATGTTTATTTTATAAGATCTTAAGGTACTTTCTCTGCTAAATAAGTGGATTTGTCGAATTGTACTCTTTGTAGTGCTGAAATCAACACTATATACGAGTCAAACGAAACGGAGGAAAAGATTTCGTAACTGTATAAAGTGAAAAAGGAATATACTAATAGCATTGGCAATTGCTGGACAAACCCTGCCTTAATGACATGAATGTCAGTTGTGTATTTATACTTTATATTCTTGTATATTTTCTTGCAAATTGAAATGCAACATTTGTCAATTACGTTGGAATGTCCTTTCATTACGGCTGATGTAACAAATATACGTGTCATTGAACGGATACTATACATGTGTTACGGTTATCTCTTAATAAATTTGACATTTTGTGTTTATGCATTTAAATTAAGGTTTCTTGACTATGTGTGGTACAGCTTGTTGTCTGTATACGATATCCGCAGTAAAAGCGTGATCGCAAAACCGCCGCGGACTATGCCTTTATTGTATCCCTTTAAAAAGTTTGCGTTCATTTATTAATTTATGTTATGAACTATTTTTTAATAAATGATAAGATTGTTTTGTATTGTTTTTATATACACGAACCTGCGGACAACATCGATACTACCGCAGAACGCCGAGGCCCGCGTTGATGATTTACCGTAGAGTTTTACGAGCGTCGTAATAACATTGTCTTTTAAGGCGCACCACTAAGATTTTTCGCGTTCTTCCGCATCGTTAACTAGGGTTTGAAAAATGGATTAAAGTTGTACTGTATCAGCAAAGGTGGCATAGAGGAGACATTCACTCCTATTTTCTTTTATTTTTTTAATTGCACTCCTCTTGTTTGCTATCTCGTGGGAACGAGTTAGCTATGGCGTGGGAACGACTTACTAAGTCGAGGGAACGAGATACAAAAAAGGAGTGCAAAACTAAATAAAAAAGAAGTGTAACAAAATAAAAAGCGGTGCAGTAAATAAAGGAGTTGTTAATACTATTTCATGTATAAGTTAGAAGCACTCGCACAGCCTAACGTACATATCAACATACCGAGTTTTCAGATAATTATTATCTCAAACAAAAAAGTGCAAAAGTTAATGATCTTCCGGGATTGATTCCACACTCATATATAAAATAAAAACCAAAAATCAAAATGGTAGCGTACAACGTGTAAAATGAAAATTATTTCCGAATAAAAATGTTAAAATAACAGCCATAGCTTTGTCGCGGGAAAGGCACAACTCATAACTACATTGTTTTAAACGTACGTACGGACACGGCAATGCTACATGAACGTAATGTGGTATAATTGTATACCGTGGGTGTGCTTCAATTTAAAAAGATATAGAACGAAATAGTCAAGATAATCTTTTATTAAATCATCTCCGGTCTGAAGGTTCTTTACTATCGCTTGACTAGAATATGTCGACATCGCATAAAATTTCACGTTCAGATGACTTTTCAATAACCAATACAATCGTCACTTTTACAAGCCTGTGGTATGCTGTGTAAGCACTCAGCAAGGATAAAAGCCAAAACAGGCAAATGATTCGTAAATTTCAGAAAAGCCGCGATAATGCGCTGGGGGCGTGGAGTCTGGTACTTGGTCGAGAAACGTACTCCTATGATTTAAACGTTAGGTCAACTGAACGTGAGCTATTAGGCAATGTCGTCAGATCCCTGCAATTGTTTAACAACTTACGGAGAGAACGTTGATTTAACTGAGACTTGTTCAAGATTAACTCAACAGATTTATTCATGTAAAGTGGTTTTTACAATTCGAAATCTGTTTTCAACAGCATAACTAGAGTACAATGATATATTTCAGGTATGGAATTACCATATAAACTGGTAAGAAAGGCATCGACAAAATATTAACGTTTGATTAAATAAAATCAAAAGGCATACATAAAGCATTTTTGTCGGAGTAATACACAAACATGCGCAAGTATTCTTACATGTAAGTGGATGCAATACAAATCGATTATTTGGTTAGTAAAACAAGCGATATTTTAAACAACGTTAGAGAGCGCCCCTGCACACGTATGCGTAAATTGTCTGATGGCGTCGTTCGTATTGCAGACGGCCGTTGTACATTAAATGTACGTGGATACATTGCTGGAAGACGGTTAATGGAAGGAACTACTGCCATAAATGTTTTTAATGAAATTCGATTAATGAGTGAAGGATCCAAGTAAATGGATTAATACTTTCGAAAATTAATTTGCATATGATTGGTATTTTTACGAACGTTTTTAATGACGATTATTGAAAGAAAAAAAAAGGGGAGTCGAGTTTTGCAACAAGTTTTTCTATATTGCTGTTAAAAAAATAAGTTTGTTAAAAAATAACAAAAACAACTCAGACAAATTACTGCTAAAGGCATATCTCAGAAAATCAAACGTGGTATAGACTTGAGACTTAAAAGGTATGTAGATCTCATTGAATTGGGTGCGCAATGCAGCCCTATTTTAGAGTTATTGCCTTTTGTTAATTTGTGTCAATATATTTTTTCCCGGAGCATATCTGAAAACCTAAAAGAAAATATATATTAACTTGAAACTTAATGGACATGTAGACTTTATTATGGGGGTAGGCAGTGCACACACACCATAAATCTGTCTCCTCTATTTTAGGGTTATTGTCTTTTGTCAAATTATTTACTTAAACGTTGTCCGCATAGGCAGTAGATCTTTTTAATGGAATGTGCAGTGCACAATAACCATCCTTTTGTTCCTCTATAGTAAGTAAGACCTGCTCAGTGGTCATGAACTGACAAACTTGATCAAACTTAGATGTTTATTTATTCATTCATATGTAAATAAGACATGACATGAACATATATATATATATTGTTAAGTAAGTGTATATGTCTATATGCATGTATCTAAAGCATGAATGTACACTGCAAGGCTTGTCGATCTTTCAGGTTAAACAAAAACAAACTCTACAAACTCAAACTGATTTAGATAAAAAAAATTGATACATTGTTTTCTACCGAATATGTATTTTGATTA
>VMBQ01003731.1:0-98355 GCA_007657795.1 Dreissena rostriformis | reverse complement strand
ACAGAATGACAGACAGACAGACAGGTCAAAAACAATATACCCCCTCTTCTTCAAAGAAGGGGGCATAAAAATCATAAGACTGTGACGACCTGACAAGGCTGCACATGTCCACCCTATATAGGGATGCTGAATATCAAGTGCCATCAAATTCATATCATTCGTGAAACTAAAAGTAGCATATTAATAATCAAAGAGCAATAACTCTCAGAAAATATTTTGGACTGAAATGACAACACCTAAATTGTTCTGTTCTACGTACTTTGCCATACCTATATTGTGCTGTTCCCCGTAATTTGCCATACCTATATTGTTCTGTTCCCTGTACTTTGCTTTACGTATATTGTTCTGTTCCCCTTACTCTGCCATACCTATATTGTTCTTATTTCTGTAGTTTGCAATACCTATATTGTTCTGTTCCCCGTACTTTGCTATACCTATATTGTTCTGTTCCCCGTACTCTGCCATACCTATATTGTTCTTATTTCTGTACTTTGCAATGCCTTTATTGTTCTGTTACCCATACCTTGCAAAACCTATATTGTTCTGTTCCCCATACTTTGCCGTACCTTTATTGTTCTGTTCCCCTTACTTTGCAATACCTATATTGTTCTGTTACCCATACCTTGCCATACCTATATTGTTCTGTTCCCCGTACTTTGCCATTCCTATATTGTTCTGTTCCCCGTACTTTGCAATACCTATATAGTTCTATTACGCATACCTTGCCATACCTACATATGTATATTGTTCTGTTCCCTGTACTTTGCCATACCTATACTGTTCTATTCCCCGTACTGTGCCCTACCTATATTGTTCTTTTCCCCGTACTTTGCCGTACCTATATTGTTCTGTTCCCCGTACTGTGCCATACCCTTATTGTTCTGTTCTCCGTACTTTGCCCTACCTATATTGTTCTATTCCCCAAACATTTGCCCTACCTATATTGTTTTGTTCCCCATACTCTGTCATACCAATACTGTTCTATTCCCCGTACTTTGCCATACCTATATTGATCTGCGAGCTCTTCCGCGGTGATCGTGCGGCCTTCCCGAAGCTACTTGCGATGAGGTCCGCGGGTAGACCGATGAGTGAGTAGGCCCCTCCGTAGATGTCCTTGACCAACATGTCCACCTCGCGATGGTCCCCCTTCTCTGCCAGCAGTAGTAGGTCATCAAACGTCTGCAAATAGGTGAGAAATACGAGCATGTTACCAACACTCTATTAGTGGTGTGTCTCCTATCTCTGTTAGCAGACATTGGTAATGAAACGTCTGCAAACAGGTAAGGACTACGAGGCTCGCTCTGGAAAAACAGGGTTTAATGCATGTGCTTAAAATTTCATCCCAGATTAGCCTGTGCCTAATCAGGGACGACAATTTTCGCTCTAATGGTATTTTTCGTTTAGTCCAGTTGAAACAGAAAGTGTTGTCCCTGATTAGCCTTTGCAGACTACCCGCAGCAGTAGATCATCAAACGTCTGCAAATGTCTGAATATGAGCCTTGCTGTAGGAAAACAGGGCTTAATGCATGTGCATAAAGTGTTGTCTGCACAGGCTCATTTGGAAATACACTTTCCGCTTTAATGGTATTTTAGGTTAAAAGGACGTCTCTTATTAGCCAAAATCCAGTTTAAGCGGAAAATGTTGTCAATGATTTGCCTGTGCGAACTTAAAGGCTTATCTGGGACGACACTTTTCGCATATGGTTTAAGCCCTGTTTTGCCAGAGCCTGACTCATACGCAAATGACCAACATTCTATTAGTGGTGTGTCTCCTCTCACTGCCAGCAGAAGTAGGTCATCAAACGTCTGCAAATGTCTGAACACGTGTCTTGCTCTAGGAAAACAGGGCTTAATGCATGTGCGTAGAGTTTTGATGCAATCAAGCTAACATAAATAGGTTAAAACTGAAAACCTTCTTGCAGACGTTTGATGACATATTTCGGCTTTCTGCAGAGTCAGGTACACCACTAATAGAATATAACTTGCATGCATACGAGCCTGCCTTTAGAAACCGAGCTTTATGCATGTGAGTAAAGTGTCGGCCCAGATTACCCTGTGCAGTCCACACAGACTAATCAACGAAGACACTTTCCGCTTTTAAGATTTTATTCGTTTTAAAGGAAGTCTCTTCTTTGCAAAAATCCAGTTTAAGCGGAAAGTGTCTTCCCTTATTAGCCTGTGAAGTCCGCACTGGTTAATCTGGGACAGCACGTCATGTCCATGCATTAACCCTTTGAGCGCTGGAACCGGATTTTGAAAGCCTTTGCAAACAGTTTGGATCCAGATGAGACGCCACAAAACGTGGCGTCTCATCTGGATCCAAACTGTTTGCTATTTTGATAGTATTCTTTGAAAAAAAATCAAGCAAAATGCTAATTTAAGAAATTCAGCAGACAACATTTTAGCAGACGACAAATATCCCAGCATGCAAAGGGTTAAAAAAAAAAGTGTTTCCCAAAGCGAGGCTCAAATGCATGTGACCAACATTCAATTAGTGGTGCCTCACCTCTCTCTGCAAGAAGAAAAAAGCCATGAAATGTCTGCAAATGTTGTTTTGCACAAACTTCAGTGAAAACCAATTCAAAAACAGACTTTGTATGATAGAAAATATGTTTTGGAGTTAGCTTCTTGGTAAAATTTGCACCAAAATGATTATTTGCAGGAGTCAAAAGTGAGAAAATTTTGAATGCTTGCATCAAAAAGCAGGATTCTGAGTCAATAGAAATCCCTGAGTAAGTCGTCAAACATCTGACAACAGGGGTTACAAAGTTATGAGATCAACCTTGGGAATAAGGTAAGAAACACTGAACCCTTAGCAGAATGTTTTGTAGACCAGGCCTTTTTCTGCCTATCTCACGGGTCCGATAGTCGGACCCATTCCCCATGCCAAATATGCATATTTTTTCCCCAATTCTCAAAAAAAATCCCCTCAAAAAAAAAAAGCTATGACTTATGATAATAAGACTCTATATCTCGAATTTAATTTTTTAAAACAACCTACAAAATATATAACCATAATTTATATGATTTTTATCCAAAATGGCTGGAAAACCCCCTGCCCAAATAATGCTTTTGTTGATGAAAATTCTTCCCAATTTGGAAGATTTCGCGACTCGAAAAATCCCCATTTTAATGTACTTTTTCCCCAAATAGACAGAAAAAAGCCTGATAGAGTACATGCATATCAGACTGGGTATGAACTTACATTATACAACACTTATACTGACTCCATTTTCATTCAATAAAATTGGTGGATTGTAACCAGTCAGTTCATAAAA
Organism: Dreissena rostriformis; assembly: GCA_007657795.1. Lineage (NCBI taxonomy): Eukaryota > Metazoa > Mollusca > Bivalvia > Myida > Dreissenidae > Dreissena > Dreissena rostriformis. The sequence continues at coordinate 95,077 of VMBQ01003731.1, read as the reverse complement.
TCATTCTCCTATTGAAAGCTTTTATGAGGATTAAGATCTCAACATTCTCACCATGTGTGTAACTATTAACAGGTACNACCCCTGGGGCAGGGTCAAATTTGACCCCAGGGGCATAATTTGAACAAACTAAGTAGAGAACTATTAGATGTCACTACATACCGAATTTGGTAGCCCTAGGCCCTACGGTTAAGGACAAGAAGATTTTTAAAGTTTGCACAAAATAGGCTTTATATAAGCATATGTTCATTTTTGTGACCCCCGGGGCAGGGTCAAATTTGACCCCAGGGGCATATATTGAAGAAATTTGGTAGAGGACTATTAGATATCACTACATACCAAATTTGGTAGCCCTAGGCCCAATGGTAATGGACAAGAAGATTTTTAAAGTTTTCAGAAAATAGGCCTTATATAAGCAAATTTTCAATTTTGTGACCCCCAGGGCAGGGTCAAATTTGACCCCAGGGGCAAAATTTGAACAAACTTGAAAGAGGTTCACCCCAGGAACATTCCTGAGAAATTTCATCAGAATTGGACCATTAGTTTAGGAGAAGAAGATGTTTGAAGAAAAAGTTAACGCACGCACGCACGCACACACACACGACGGACACAGGACCATGACATAAGCCCCTCTGGCCAGTGGAGCTAAAAACGTGTTTCACAAAGCGAGGCTCAAATGCATGTGACCAACATTCAATAAGTGGTGCCTCACATCTCTCTGCAAGAAGAAAAAGGCCATGAAATGTCTGCAAAAAGGCCAGTAGTTTTTAGTTTAAATCTATTTATTTAAACTTGATTGCATCCTAAGCATCAGGCTTTTCCTGAAAGTTTTTATTAAAGTCCGTGGCAAAGTGGATATGGTGTCGGTCTAGAGACGGGGAGTAAACGGTTTCGATAACCACTGTAGTAGCTTTCTTTAGATCTCCCAAAAATACAGCAAGTACAGATTCTCACCATGAAACACCCTCAAGAGCCTTTTCAATAAGCCTAAGCCTTTCAATGCAATCAAGCTTAACCCTTTGCATGCTGGGAAATTTCTCGTCTGCTAAAATGTTGTCTGCTAAATTTCTAAAATTAGCATTTTCTTCGACTTTTTTTTCAAAGAAAACTATCAGAATAGCAAACAGTTTGGATCCTGATGAGACGCCACATTTTGTGGCGTCTCATCTGGATCCAAGCTGTTTGCAAAGGCCTTCAAAATCCCGTTCCAACGCTCAAAGGGTTAAATAAAGTTGTTATTGCAGTGCTATAGAAGCCACAATTTTACCAAAGTTTTTATGCAAAAAAAATGAGTGGATAACACCCCTTATGTGAAACACTTCATCATTACTTCTGTCAAAAAAATAAATTCATTGGTAGGTCTTCCCTCTCAGCTAAAACAGCAGATACAGAGATTTCCATATATTTTAAAAACCAGGCGTCAAATGATCCCATGCTCGAAATGTTCTGAGGTCAAATAAGATGTTAACTCTTTGAGCGCTGGAACCGGATTTTGAAGGTTTTTGCAAACAGTTTGGATCCAGATGAGACGCCACAGAACGTGGCGTCTCATCAGGATCCAAACTGTTTGCTATTCTGATAGTATTCTTTGAAAAAAATCAAAGAAAATGCTAATTTCAGAAATTCAGCAGACAACATTTTAGCAGACGACAAATTTCCCAGCATGCAAAGGGTTAAGGGGTCAAAAGTCAGAAGTCATGAGTTACTTGTTTCTGAATATTTGTTAAATAGTCTTCAAATGTTGTTTTGCACAAACTTCAGTGAAAACCAATTCAAAAACAGACTTTGTATGATAGAAAATATATTTTGGAATAAGCTTCTTGGAAAAATTTGCACCAAAATGATTATTTGCAGGAGTCAAAAGTGAGAAAATTTTGAATGCTTGCATCAAAAAGCAGAATTCAGAGTCAATTGAAATCCCTGAGTAAGTCATGCAACATCTGACAACAGGGGGTACAAAGTTATGAGATCAACCTTGGGAATTAGGTAAGAAACACTGAACCCTTAGCAGAATGTTTTATAGAGTACATGCATATCAGACTGGGTATGAACTTACATTTTACAACACTTATACTGACTACATTTTCATTCAATAAAATTGGTGGATTGTAACCAGTCAGTTCATAAAATCATGACTGTAGACAAGACCTTTTCTCTTATTGAAAGCTTTTATGAGGATTTAGATCTCAACATTCTCACCGTGTGTGTAACTATCAACAGGTACAATTTACATGTAGCAACGATGTTTATGTACATCAATCTTAGATTTCATATGAAGAGATATACATAGGAGTAGACAGGTGCTGCATACTTACTTAAAATCGTTCANTATACCTTAGCTTTGGTGAGGAGAGATCCCAGGCCCCAGAATGTTCCTCCCCCAGTGGCTGTGCCCCCGATTCTGTCAAACTGGTTCTCTGACTCAACCTAAAACATAGAACAGTTTAATAGACTGTAAAATTATTTATATTCGTTGACATGAAAGTTTGTGGTTTTTCAAAAAAATGTCTGAATGAAAAATGAAAAAAAAAAAAATGAACACCTTAATAGGATGATTTCTGATCTTCAAAACAATAAATAAGGAATAAGTGTGGTCATTTTTTAATGTGTTTGTGTTAAATTCGTGGATCAGTCAACCGACAAAATCAGAGAAAATGAATGTCCCATGAATATTAAGGATTTTACAGTATAACAAAATACCAAACACTTCAATGCCCAATTAAGTCCTTAATTTTTGACACCAAATCTCCCCTCCCCAACCAGGTGACCTACACCCTGATGAGGTTACAGTGTGTACACAGTATATTTCCTATTATCGTCTTAAATGGACAGACAGTAAGAGTCCAAAATATCCTCTCTCAAACATTTTTATTGCAGCCATAAAATAAGCTCTGTTCCAGGAAAACTGGGAAAGTCAGGGATGACACTTTCCGCCTAAACTGGATTTTGATAATGAAGAAACTTCCTTTAAACAAAAAAAACCCATAGAGCGGAAAGTGTCTTCCTGATTTGCCTGTGCGGACTGCACAGCCTTATCTGGGACGCCCTTTACGCACATGCATTAAGCCCAGTTTTTCCCAGGACTAGGCTCGCAGGGGTGTGATTTAAGAACCTCCTCAGGGGAGGAAAATGCCCTACTCTTTATTTGTATATAGATCCAGCAAAGTTTATAACTGTTTGTAAAATGAGTTTGACATTGAAAGGGAGGAAATCAGCTGAAAGGAGGAACAATCACACCCCTGGCTCATTTATCTTTATCAGCTTAAATGGGAGATTCCAATATCACCTCTCTCAAACTTTGTTTGCAGCCATAAAATGATATAAAGGCGCCCCTATCTTGATAAGGCTGACCCATGACCCTATGTTCACAAGCAGGGGAAGATGTTGAGGTCGACTCCCTGGAACCTGTACTCAGGGGAACCGCAGTCCGCACAAGCTAATCTAGGACGACACTTTTCGCCTAAAAAGGATTTTCGCTAAGAACAGACTCCCTTTAAACTAAAAATACCATAAAAGCAGAAAGTGTCGACCCTGATTAGCTTGTGTTGACCTGCGTGTGCGTTAAGCCCAGTTTTCCCAGACTGAGGCTCAAACAAGGTGCCCCTACCTTGATAAGGCTGACCCCTGACCCTATGTTCACAAGCAGGTAGGGGAAGATGTTGAGGTCCACGCCCTGGAACCTGTACTCAGGGGGGCCGTGGCGCTGGTATATGAACGACTCGTCTGGTATGTTCTTCAGCAAGAAGTTGCAGCCCTTGATCAGGCACGTGATCTCATCTTCTCGATCAACTCTGAAAATGAACAAAGAAATGATATTGCTTGTAACTCATTTATATCAAGAAAAGTTATATTTTCACCCTTAAGAGTAAATTATATACATAAAGATGATTTTGCAGATCAGTTGAATAAAACAAACATTTATGTAGAAAAATAACATGCTTAAGCTTCAAATTATGTGTATAATGTTAGAGCCTTTTTAAAATCTTTATAGTAAACCCTTTGCATGCTGGGAAATTTGTCGTCTGCTAAAATGTTGTCTGCTGAATTTCTAAAATTAGCATTTTCTTCGATTTTTTTCTAAGACCACTATCAGAATAGCAAACAGTTTGGATCCTGATGAGACGCCACGTTTTGTGGCGTCTCATCTGGATCCAAACTGTTTGCAAAGGCCTTTTAAATCTGGTTCCAGCGCTGAAAGGGTTAAGGTATAGAGACATTTTCCACTTCACTTACCTAAATGCTTTGTATGTAATTGACTTCTATGATAGAGATAATTTTAAATGTGTTTCATATGCATCTGTTTTATTTGATTGCATTACATTTTTGGGTATTTTTTTCATATCATATTTTATATGTATTTGTTTTACAGTCTACAATGTAAGTGACTTTATTGTGCTTATTCCACACTTAAAGCCACACACCTTATTTAGCATAGTTAATTTAAGTATAAATAAGAAACATATTTTATCTATGCCAATTTGAATACATCTGGTGGTTACAATGTAGAAATCCGTCTATTTTGCACTTTAAAACTTAAAAATAATCGCGTTTGTCAAAATGGACGTATACGTCTAGTAATCCTACTTTCGGTTTTAAAAGCGGTACCTTGTGAAAAATATTAAATTACTTGCTAACTAAGCTATAGATTTAATTTTATCTATGCCAATTAGAATATATCTGGTGGTTACAGGGTAGAAATCAGTCATTTTTGCACTTTAAAACTTAAAAATAATCGCGTTTGTCGAGATGGACGTATACGTATAGAAATCCTACTTTTGGTTTTTAAAAGGCACCGTTTGAAAAATTAAAAATTACTTGCTAACTAGGCTATAGATTTAATGAAAATTGTGCACACTTTCAAATTGCATCTTTATGTTTTGATTAACATGAATTTGTGTGGCTTTAAGTACTTATATGCAAGCTTCCATTCAGAATATATTCTATGAGGTATGTTCCTTATTTAAAAAATAAGATGCTTATACAAAATAATACTGAATGTTACTCTATAAAATCGTCAATATCCAATAAAACATATTGGGTTTGTCTGTATTATCAAGAATCTGACAAATGAAAGAGGAACAAAAAAGGGTGGAACATATTTTAAAATGGTGGGGCATAAAAATGTCAGGGGGGACACATATTTTTTAAGGGTTGTTATAAAAATGGGGGGGTGGGCATGTATTTTTAAAGGTTGGGTTATAAAAATGGAAGATGGGACACACATTTCATCATCACTATCAACTGTTCAAAGTAACCATTGGTTGAGGCCAACCACCACATAGGTTATACAGGTGTGTTGTATTTGATCAATATTTGAACATAGCTTTGAGAAAAAAGGGTTTAATGCATGTGCAAAAAGTTTTGTCCCGGATAAGCCGGTGCAGTCCGCACCAGCTAATCAGGTGCAACACTTTATACATAAACTTAATTTTTGCTAAGAATATACTTTTTTTAAACCAAAAAATACCATAAGAGCTTAAAGTGTCGTCCTTTATTAGCCTGTGCAGTGCACACAGGCTAATCAGGGACGACACTTTGCCTGGACTGGATTTTCGTTAAGAAGAGACTTCCTTTAAACGAAAAATTCCCTTAAAGCAGAAAGTGTCATCCCTGATTAGCCTTAGCAGACTGCACAGGCTAATCTGTGACAACACTTTACGCACCTGCATTAGGCCAGTTTTCCCATAGCCTGGCTCAAATATAATTCCTCATAGCCTAGAGCAGGTACAGACACTGTGTGGTCATTGTTGTTGTTATTTTCAACCTTGTAATATGACAGTGATTTTTTTCCTTCTTTATAAAGTACCCTAAAATGGCCCATTCCCAATACGAAAATAAACTACATACTTCCCAATTGCTGTCAAAAAAATGCCCAAATGACGGTTTCCAAAAAAACATTTTTTATTTCTATTTTATTTTTATATAAATAAAATGCAACATTTAGTTAGTTTCCCTATGCCGCTCTATGGCTTGAAACTAAGCAAATATAATTTAATATTGACAACTTGACAACACATTCTTATCAATTTTAAAGTATTTGTTAGCAAAAATTAAAATACACCAATTTCCCAATATGAAGACTTCACGACGCGAATTTTCCCAATGACAGATTTGTTTTTGCGCACATTGTTCCCAATTGGGCTGGTACCGGTTCTTTTCCCAGTTGGGCAAAAAAATCGCTGTTATGACCACAACATTCAAGGCTGTCAGTAGTGACCAATTGTGTCATTTGTTTGGCCTTACTTGACAGAGAGTTTGAGGACAAATACAGCCCAATATCAAAGAGTATTAATTTTTCCCAAATGACTGCCTAAAATTCATGCTTGAAGTAAGTTTCCAGAATATCTTTTTTAGTAAATTTCCCTATCCAGCTCGATGAGTTGAACCTTAGTTAATATATAATATTGAAAACACCTATCCTCCAGTTTTAAGTATTTGTTAACAAAAAAGAAAACAAATTTGCCAATTTCAGTCAAAATGACGTGATTTTCCCCCAATGCAAAGGACCCTGGTCTCACTTAAAAAAAATTGTGAAAAAAATAATGCATGACTTGACAGGCAACTTCCTGCTGATGAGTTTCTCGTATTTGTACCCCCCAACCGCCCGTGACTTTGAGGCACTTCCCCCCTAGTGAGCTGTTCACACCACCGCTGTGACTTGTGTCATATGAAAACTCACTCCAAAAAAAATGAATTGCATTTAAGTTTTCCGCCTAACACTTTCTTCAAACAAAAAAATCCAATAAAGCGAAACATGTCCTATGAACAGGCCAATTGGGGACAACACTTTACGCCTTTGCATTAAGGCCCCTTTTCCCAGACCGAGGCTCAAATTGTTTGCCTTACTTGACAGCCAACTTCCTGCTGATGAGTTCCTCGTACTTGTACCCCCCGCCCCCGGTGACCTTGAGGCACTTCTCCCGCAGCGAGGCGTTCACGCCCCCGCTGATGTGGCGCTGAATGAAGTCCAGGCACCCCTCGATGAACTTCGTCTCGAACTTCACAAAGTGCAGCCTCACGACCGTCTCGTTGGTGTCTGACACCTGGTAGATACTGTCTGCATCCTGAGACACAGGCAGGGGAAAAGAGTGACTATCTTGAAGTCAACATACTAAAATTAGGCTAGTCAATCATTTTATAATGCATTCATGGAAAAAAAATGTGTACAAAACTTTTCAAAATTGCAGCAATTAAAAAAAGGTGACTTTTATGTTCATAAACGGTTTATTATAGTTTCGTTCTGGGAAAGCTGGGCTTATATATAATGCATGTGAACAAGCTTATCAGGGACGTCACACTTTCTGACTACATTGGATTTTCACTAAAAAAGGATTTTCTTTGAACGAAAAATACCATTAAAGCGGATAGTATTGTCCCTGATTAGCGTGTGTGGACTGCACAGGCTAATCTGGGACAACACTTTCCACAAATGCATTTAGCCCAGTTTTCCCAGAATGAGGCTCAAATGGTCTTCACAATATCCAGAAGTCCATATAGGCTAGTCAATCATTATAAAATGAATACATTAAGTAAATGTGTAACAAACTTTTTAAAATGGAAGCCACTTTTACAAAATAAAATAGCTAGATGCTAGGCTCTGTTTGCCACGTGTCTAGCCCACTGTCAATAATGCTTAAAATTATTTTACAACCTGCTCCATGCACAAGTTTGATCTATGTCCTTAAGTGTCACTTTGCCCTTTGCCCAAGGGGCACAGGGATTGTTTGTGATACCATTTCTTTGAATGGTAAACATTTGTGGTAAACTATCAAACAAGAGGACCATGATGGTCCTGGAGTCGCTCACCTATTTCNAGGCAGGGGAAAAGAGTGACTATCTTGAAGTCAACATACTAAAACTAGGCTAGTCAGTCATTTTATAATGCATTCATGGAAAAAAAATGTGTTCAAAACTTTTCAAAATTGCAGCAATTAAAAAAAAAGGTGACTTTTATGTTCATAAACGGTTTGTTATAGTTTCATTTTGGGAAAGCTGGGCTTATATATAATGCATGTGAACAAGCTAATCAGGGACGTCACACTTTCTGACTACATTGGATTTTCACTAAGAAAAGGATTTCCTTTAAACGAAAAATACCATTAAAGGGGATAGTATTGTCCCTGATTAGCGTGTGTGGACTGCACAGGCTAATCTGGGACAACACTTTCCACACATGCATTTAGCCCAGTTTTCCCAGAATGAGGCTCAAATGGTCTTCACAATATCCAGAAGTCCATATAGGCTAGCCAATCATTATAAAATGAATACATTAAATAAATGTGTAACAAACTTTTTAAAATGGAAGCCACTTTTACAAAATAAAAAAGCTAGATGCTAGGCCCTGTTTGCCACATGTCTAGCCCACTGTAAATAATGCTTAACCCTTTGCATGCTGGGAAATTTGTCGTCTGCTAAAATGTTGTCTGCTAAATTTCTAAAATTAGCATTTTCTTCGATTTTTTTTCAAAGAATACTATCAGAATAGCAAACAGTTTGGATCCTGATGAGACGCCACGTTCTGTGGCGTCTCATCTGGATCCAAACTGTTTGCAAAGGCCTTCAAAATCCGGTTCCAGCGCTCAAAGGGTTAAAATTATTTTACAACCTGCTCCATGCACAAGTTTGATCTTTGTCCTTAAGTGTCACTTTGCCCTTTGCCCAAGGGGCACAGGGATTGTTTGTTATACCATTTCTCTGACTGGTAAACATTTGTGGTAAACTATCAAAAAACAAGAGGACCATAGCCCTATTTTGCTCAATTGAGACTTGAGGGAACTCAACTGTCTGAGCAAATTTTGTGATGTTTAAAAAACCATTTTCAAACTCAGCCAGCGTAAAAAATCTTTGGAACAAATGATCAGAGCAAGATTCATGAAGATTGAACACACTGAAAATGTGCCCATAGGGCACAGATACCTCCTTATTCTATTTTTGCCTGAAAACTTCACTTGTATGAGAACAAATTGAACCATAATTTAGAGGTGCTCAAGTACCTTTTGCTGCTTAATATGTTTGTTAAGTATCAGTTAACTAGAAGCAATACATTTTTGAGTTACGCGAAACACAAGTTCATAATGATTTTTGGTAAGGAGCCATAACTCTGGTTGTGTAGAAAATATCACAACAAGAATATGTTCTTACGCACAATCACATGCTGGATAGGGAGGTCCCAAAAATATGAATATAACAGGATTAAATAAATAATGTTATTAAAACCGTATAGATCTATGTAATAATGTCGCTTTTTATGACTTATAACAGATTAAATTTTCAAAATCCACAAGAAATTGACGGTCAAAGTACGAGCATTTTCGCAACATTACAATATGCAACAACTGGGGATGGCTAGTTTCAGCATATGCATATATTCAAGCAGCTTTAACCCTTTAAGCCCTGGAACTGAATTTTAAAGGCCTTTGCAAACAGTTTTGATCCAGATGAGACGCCACAGAATGTGGCTTCTCATCAGGATCCAAACTTTTTGCTATTCTGATAGTATTCTTGGAAAAAAAAATCGAAGAAAATGCTAATTTTAGAAATTCAGCAGACCACATTTTAGCAGACAACAAATTTCCCAGCATGCAAAGAGTTAATTAAAACAAAATCAGCCATTTTTTTTGTTTACAGCTTTTATCTTACTAGCATCATGTCAGGCCACGACTTTTATATTTCTTGCTTTACAAAACCGGCCACCCTAATTTTTGAAAAATGGGAAAAAAAATCAGAAAATCGTCTTTTTTTATATATTTTATTCCGGACTGCACTGAAAAAGGAGCAAAAAGAGGGAAAAAAAACGATACGGTTTGAGAACGGTTGCGAATAAAATCAAGTAAGTACAAATAGATTGTGATAAAGGTGCTTAGTGCCATCTTCTCCCATTAAAACGAAATGCTACGCATCATTTCCGTAATTTGATACGCACCATTACGCAATGCGATGCCCGTTGCATAAATCTTAAGATAAACTACTCTTACACAAATTATTTGTTTGCTCTTACTCGACTTGTGAGGTCGTTCATGAAAAAAATCGAGGTAGATCGATCCCTGCGGCGTCGCGGTAATGTTTGTTAAAGTTGTAGTTGTCATGAAAACTCGTTGATTTAGAACGCAAAACGTCTTATTTGAACTGACGCGAATTAATTTAATCATATTTTTTAACTTCGCGTTTGCTTTATTTTGATAATTTAATCCAAAAGATTACTGTAAACAAGTGTTTTTTTTACTGGAATTGTAAACAAAGAGTCAGTTAAAACAGAGTCAAAGTCTTCCGAAAATTTGCAGTCTGTGTGAATTGACAGTTTGACGTCATCAAAGGAAAGCCGCTTCCTGTCTGAAGCAATAAAGGGACAAATTTCTCGCAGACAAAATTGGCATCCTTTGTCTAGCAATCAACATGCCAAACCAATCGTGTGTTTGTTCCTCAATGGCAATCGCCCAAATTAATAATAGCTCGTGCATAGCTCCGCCTTTGAATCTTTTGCAGTGCTCGGAGGTGGAGTTCAACGGTTAATTGAGCAAGTGTTTTACACAAGTTGAGTTCTGAAATTTGCCGAAATTATTCGGCCCTAAGCATTAGAACGACGAAAACATTTATCAATGATTTTCCAAGATATACCGATTAGTTCCGATTAACAAACTTTTTGTACAGTCCTAACTATGGCGGACGCCCATGTGTAGCATTCGCTACCCCAGCGGGAACCAGTCGGTCGTGACGGGAACCAGACTAGACGGTTATCTTGTCGGCAGTTAATTGTACCTGCGGGCCTTTTGCTGGCTCAGCGGATATACGGGGAGTTCCAGAGTAGCTTCAACGACGTANGGCCAATGTTAAAGTTTGTGCAAACCAACAAACAAACCAACAAACAGACAGGGCAAAAACAATATGTCCCCCAGTATAGACGGGGGACATAAAAAGTTGTGACCTAATGGAGGATTGGAGAACAATATCCTAACACTTTCATATTTTTGGGAGCACCCTTATAATGATTAATATGTTTGTAAAGATAATTTATATTAGGGATGGCATCGAATACCTATATCGGTATTCGAATATTTGCAAATCCTTTCAATCGAATATTCGAATATTCGCATAGGATTGATTTAACTTCTTTAACCTAGTTTCGTATCCAGTAGGGATATTAAATATAAATTGACACAGAAATACAATTGAATATACAATTGTTGTGTTGAAAATTGGAAAGAAAATGTAGCTTTATTGTAAAAACAAACTTTGAAAAAGCCTATTTAGGCGAAATATATCAGAAAAGAGTGAAACTTGTTCTGTTTTAACTTCCAATTGTTTTGTGAGTTATATCCGTTTGCTGAATTAAGAGGCTGTTTATTAACGTTGCTATCGAATAATTGTATCGCTGTCGGCTAATACTATGACCGATACTGTAATCGGGCACAAATTGAAGGAAAAACATCATGTCATATTTTTTTTTTATTTGAAATTTTAAAGTTACAATAGCATGTAAGTTTATATAAAGAAGCATATTTAAATTATGATCCCGTATCAGTTATCATAAATAATTGTTCTGAAGTTTTCTAAAAAAAAATACCTTTTGAATTTATATCATTTGTTAAATTTGAGTAATTCACTTATTTAAATGGCTGTTCATACTGTGATCACAGAAACATAATTATTATTCGCCAGTCAATTGAAGCCGTTAATTGACACCCCATTGACAAACAACAGTTCGGGGCCTTTCTTTCAGTGTGTATATTGCACAAACGTTATCAGTTTGACACGAAGAATGTCAAATCAAACCTGTTTATCCCAAATGATTTCGGGTGCCAATAAGTAAGCGGCTCGCAGGTCATTAAATATTAGGGCAACTGCGTTTAAAAAAAAATGAAAAAAAATGTGAATATGCGAATATCAATTCTGTTTTTCGAATACTGACCATTCAATCGAATATTCGAATAATTTTGCCATCACTAATTTATATATATATATGTATAGGATTTTACCACATAAATGATATATATGACTTTATACAACATATATATACAACTATACCACACAAACATGGACATATATAGAACACATATATACAAATATTCATTATAAATATGGAAGCATTGAATTTTGCAACGTTTGACACGCCATATTGATGGTGTCTGCTGGTTGCTGATCCAAGCAATAAATACTGGACAGTTCTTGCAGACCAAATGTAAGCTAGGTAGTTCTCAGATTAATGACTTCCAAGTACAGTGAGGAGTTCCTGATTGTGAATATCACAGCCGTTCATCACGGGCGCCACCTCTTTTTTGTGATGCTTTAATAAATTAGCCAAGGCTACTTCCGAGTTGGGCTTAGAACCGGATGTTTTGAAATTGAACTGATAATTCTTCAGGTTTAGAAGGTTTTATATGTTTTTTCAACATATTTCGCATTATTTTAAAAATCGGGCAATGTTGCGCCATTCAACGAAGATTTATTCATCCATAAATGTTCCCTTGATTATCGGCTGTGAATATGAAAACATTCAATAGTGTGGCTATTCTACCCTTGCCACTTGTTTTATTGTAGGTGTTTGATGTTCTATAACTGTAGAAATGTGTGTGTTTTGTAAATAAATCATATCATAGGGCATTTAAGAGAAATACATATTTAGTTTATTTTTGTGTCTACTAACAGGGGTTTGATTTAAGAACCACATCAGGGGAGGAAAATGCCCTACTAAACTCACAGGGTTCAACTAAACTCTTCATTTGTATATAGATCCAGCAAAGTTGATAACTATTTGCAGCAGAAGTTTAACATTGAAAGAGAGGAAATCAGCTGAAAGAAGGAGAAATCACACCCTGACTAAAACTCTTATTTACTTTTGTTTTCAATTTAATAGCATGAAAAAAAAGGTAAGTTTCTGAAAATGTTTTGGAAAACATCCCGGAATAGTAAATTGTCCAAGGTCAGTAACTTCTATAAACATCTATGGACTGGAATGAAACTCGAACTCAATCCATAAGTCATGTAGGTAGACTCACAAAACAAAACTCAGGTTAATGTCTGCAAGTGTTTTGAAAAAAATCCGAATGACTGTTATTCTAGCCCTTTGAGCGCTGGAACCGGATTTTGAAGGCCTTTGCAAACAGTTTGGATCCAGATGAGACGCCACAGAACGTGGCGTCTCATCAGGATCCAAACTGTTTGCTATTCTGATAGTATTCTTTGAAAAAAAATCGAAGAAAATGCTTATTTTAGAAATTCAGCAGACAACATTTTAGCAGACGACAAATTTCCCAGCATGCAAAGGGTTAATGTCTGCAAGTGTTTTGACAAAAATCCGGATGACTGTTATTCTAGAAAACGGGGGCATAAACAACAGCATGATAAATGAGACAGAACTGATATACACAATGTATGGACAAACTGTTCATGCCAAAATTTTGCATTAGACCTTTGTGGTAGCAAGACAATTGTTTCACACGACATGTCGTCTCCTCAGGATGAACATTTTTTGGTTAGTTATTTTAAAATTGCATTATGAACGGCAAAGTTACATTACAGACGACCTGCACTCGTTAACGCACAAACACTTGACCATTGTGATTGCTACATCGAACTTACTGCCACCAGTCTTCAAAAAAAGGCCACTGACATGCTATTACATGTATTACTTTGCTTTTAATATGATATTATTCTAACATGAGTCATTAACACTCACTTATTTTTCAGACAATAAAGAAAACTTTGTTGTGAAACTGCGGACTGCACCGGCTTATCATGGACAACAATTTACGCACATGCATTAAGCACAGTTTTCCCGGAACACGCCTCATGTTTATTAACACTGTTGTTATACTGATTATTATCCTGATCTTACCTTGTCATCCTCCAGAACCCTAGACGTCTTTCGTTGCACAGTCGCAGTGTATGCCAGCTTGGCCAATGACCCACCTGCACCGAAAATAAACCCTGTTTAATTTTATGATAACATGAGACATCAAGTGCAAATCTTCAGAACCAAAAAACTCGTGCTTGTTTGAAATGAGCCTCGCTCTGGGAAAACAGGGTTAAATGCATGTGCGTTAAGTGTCGTCCCAGATTAGACTGTGCAGTCCACACAGGCTAATCAGGGACAACACTTTCCCCATAGACTGCATTCTTGGTAGAAAGAGCGCAAAGTGGCGTCCCTGATTAGCCGGAGCATATTGCACAGGCTAATCTCAGAAAACACTTAAGGCACATGTATTAAGCCCCATTTACCCAGAATGTGGCACAAATATTTTCTATTTAACAGCAATTTTTTTCGTTCTTTGTAAAGCACCTGAAAACGGCACTTTCCCAATATCGGAAAAAATACAAATTTCCCAATTAAAGGATNGAAAAAAAAAAAAAAAAAAAAAAAAAAAAAAAAAAAAAATTAATGTAACTGATCATCTTCAAATAAAATTTAACTGACAATTAAGACCATTTCAACACCAGATGTTAGGGGGCCATCTTTTAGTATGAGGTTGATTCATATTATGAATCCTTTTTTTATATATAAATCCAACTAGGAAAGTGGCTAAATGGAATCAAACCTATGGGAACAAAACAAAAATAATACAGGGAAAAAACAAAATTCCATCATATTAATTATCATTCATAATGGTACTTTAATTATTCTAATACCAATGTCGATTGCAAAGCGTCGGGCAGTCTTCAGATTCTTGAAAACATTTTCATCCGGTAACTGGATGCTTTTCACTCGCGTTTCTACTGTCTCTGAGGTAAACATGGAAACTTCTTTGGAGCTGACCTAGATAAAGACAAGGCTGTTTGTTCAAGAACCTGAAACAACAAGCTTTCAACTTTAGGAAAATGTATCATAAACAGAAATATATAATATGGTGCAACACAACACAGTGGTTTAAGGACTGTGATATGAATAGAGAAATTAATTGTGTCTGTCTACTATATACTGGGTAAGGAGTGGAGGACTTATAGCAAAAGAGAAGTGATAAACTAAGAACCTGTATTATTTCATAGAATAAAATAAATTATTTTAATATAAATGAATTAACTAAAAATAAATCAATTTTGACAAATGAGAATACAATTTGTTGCATAAATACCTTCAGATGATTGATGTAAATTTCAAACAGTTTCTAATGAGTATTTATAAGAATATAGCGTTTACTATCTTTTGTTAAGTGTAACTTGGCTGAAGATTAAAGGGACCTGTTCACGTTTTGGTAAATTGACAAAATTTTAAAAATTGTTTCAGATCTGCACATTTTCGTTGTAGTTATTATATTTGCGAAGAAACAGTAATACTGAACATTTACCATGCTCTAAAATATCCATTATATGCATCTTTTTACAATTTTAAAACCTGAAAATTAAAAAGTGTTACAAACACAAAACGATTGAATAATTTGAAGAGTTCTGTTGTTATCCTTATATTTTTGACATTACGAGGATTGCTTATATAAAGTATAAAATACACCGCGTACTATGTTACTCNCACCACGTAATTGGTCCTTGGCTGATAAGACGTTCCAAAGAATTAAGCCCATATAAAAAGTATCTCTAAATTCTTTGCATGTCTTATAAATAAGACTACTTTAATATTTACAAGTGCACATTCGCAGATCTTCAACATGTGGAAGCCTGTTATGGGGTGAACCTTCAGTTGTTATGAATAAACCCATAAAACATAATTGCTCCTCATAATTATAAGTTATTTTTTAATAAAAAGATGATTATATGTTTTCAAATTCACTGTTAACATAGATATATGATCAACATCTAATGCAATTGTATGACCGGGAGGTCATGGGTTCGATCACTGCTGTGAGAACGTTCTAAACAGTAAACCGACTAGTGTTTCAATAAGCCTTAGGCTTTTGATGCAATTCTGCTAAAATAAATAGGTTAAAACTAAGGAAATTCTCAACTCTTCGTTATGACATCCAGGAAGTTAATTAAATTAAAAGAATCGATTCCAAAACAGTGTCATTTTATTTAACTGCGTATAAACGATTATGAATATCATAATGCATTATTATGGTAATTTCCTTCGGCTATCGGTGCCAAGAGTCTGCCAAAGCAAAAATCGTAAAAAGACTCTATGGCGGCAATTTATATTGACTAGTTCAGAGGCTGTTACGACTAGTTACGAACAGTCGTGTGTACGAACGTTATTACAATGTTTAGAGAACATTTCTAAATATATCATGCGTTAAAGAACAAAAACTGCATATACCTTCAATTCATCAGCAACACGTCTATGCTTTCGAATCGAGTGCAAGCAAATAGACGACGAAATCATCAAAAGTTCTAACCTACAAAATGTAAATAAACATTCCGATTAAATAACAGTAAATTTAAACGGTTACACGTCACTATACTAATCAATGACTTGTTCGAAGTACAGAATGATGGAAGTATCAAAAATCCAACCCCGTGCTAATTAAATATGACCATATACAACGATGAACAATGTATACAGTTTTGAAAGAAATTGTCGCATACTAATTCATATGGAATTATTTCATATTTGCTTGAATATAAATGTTTTAAAATTGTATCTTCGTCAAACTTAAGAATTATTTTTGCGTCGTTTTATGGCTTTAGGCTAGCGACAATTGTTTATATGTATTAAACATACGGGAGTCAAAGTAGGGATTAATATGTTAGTTTGTCCTTGGTTTATAAAGATCTTTGCATGCTTTGATCACGTGTATCAAATATTTGCTCAGAGGTTATACTAACGCAAAATGTACTAATTTAAAAATTGTGATTTCTAAAAAACGGCTTAATATATCAAATTTAAATTTCGCAAAATTAATGTTTGAGAACATTTTCTTCCAAGTAAGAATAAAATCATTCATCCGAACAAAGACTTATCAATATACATGTATATATTACTATTTTCTTATGACAACACGGGTAAAAAATAATAATAGTTCTTAAATTGAATTAAAAAGTGTGTTAGTGTCATACAACGATTGTAGATTATAGACAGATCGGTCGTTAAAGGAGCCGTGTAGGTGCAAAAAAGCTCGCACAAGCAGCAAATGTATCACTCAAGTATTACATCACACGTAACGAACGTTGGCTCTGCCATCAAAATTACGCCATCAAAAAATTATATGACATGTTTGTGACGTGTTGGACATGTGTGTAAAGACACAACCTGTACTGTAATTGTAGTTTACGGGATCATGAATGGACTAGTATTCGGAAATGGATGAACATTCGATCGACATTCAGTTGTATTATTGGTTCTAGGTGAGATATTAAATGTATGATTATGTTATCATAGCAATAAGTTTACTAATTTGAAGATCGCCGTGGCGTAGTGGATATGGTGTCCGCCTAGCGATCGGGAGATCATTGGTTCGAACCCCACTGGGAGCGTTCCTTTCATCTCCCCCAAAGACACCAAGTACTGGTTCTAGTCCCAGGAAACGGACTTGAGAGCGTTTATATAAGCCTACGGCTTTCGATGCTATCGAGCTAAAATAAATAGGTTTAAACTAAAAGGATACTGAGCAATCAGAAATTCATACCCATTTAGTGCATGTTCGATTGAGAATATAACTGTTAAATGATTTTCACTAAATGACGATATTTTAAGCTTATGACATTTGCGACTTTTTAATTTAGAGTGATATTACTTGTTTAATGATAGTTCATCGAATCGAACCTCTATTCGAATAAAAAGTGTATGATATAATTAAATATGTTTGTTTTGTTTATATTCCAAAATTTGACGAAATCCGTTGATAAGTACCGGTAATCGAAAACAATGTCAATGCTGAGTTAAAAGTGCATTTTAGAGTATAAATGTACATACTCCTTTAAAACCCATTGCGCAGTTTTTTTTTATTGATTTAGTTCTCCGATTGTCAATAAAGATTGAATAATAAAATATACGCACCATTCAAACAGTTTATGGTAAGGTTTGTAACTCGATATGCAGTTATCGACGAAAATACTTCTTCAATCACATATGAGATGTTAAACAAAATACCCTGCCACGCTAAATTTTAGTAAATTTATTACTACCTGAAATGTTCTAGCGTGCCTTCATCATGAACAAAGTTTCGTGTAGGTAATTATGTATTGGGATGTAAAAAAACTTGATCGAGAATTGATAGCAATAGCTTTTGAAATATATTTATCTTCGCATATCTTAAGCATATAGAGACATAAAGCTATTTTTCATTCACGCTAATATGGAATTGAAATTATATACGTTAACCCTAATCGTGCACGTGCTGTTCGTACCGGAAGTGAAGACGTCACGGGAATATGTGACACCGAGAATTCCGGCGTGTTATGTGTCGTTGTCGCAGTACGAAGCCGTAGAGGGTCTGTCAACTGCGTGCAATATGTAAGTACAAATAGCATTTATTTATTTCTCATTGCAGTAATCAAAGGTTTTCCGTTATAGTTCTAATGGTGCAATTAGTATAAAAAGACGTGCGATAGTAGAAGTAGAAGAAGAAGTAGAGTTACAGTAACTCAATAGTAGTACATGTAGAAATAGTAGTACTGGAAGTACAAATGTAGCAGTAGCTGGTGTTGTTGTTGTAATACTACAAGTTGGAGTAGCACTTGCAACTGAAGTAGAAGTTTTAGTATCATACCTTCGTGCGTTTTTCTGGCTCTAGCTGCTGCTGATGTTGTTGTTGTTTATGTAAAAGTACATCTTGAAATAGTGTTAGCAGCAAAAAGATGGTGAATGGGCAAACTGGTAATAGAAATGAAGTAATACAACTAAATTCTATCAAGTCGTATTCCTTTTCATACATGACGGTGAATTGGCAAACCGGTTATAGAAAGGTAGTAGTGCAACTAAATTCTATCAAGTCGTATTCCTTTTCATACATGACGGTGAATTGACAAACCGGTTATAGAAAGGTAGTACCACAACTAAATTCTATCAAGTCGTATTCCTTTTCATACATGATGGTGAAATGGCAAACCGGTTATAGAAAGATAGTACTACAACTAAATTCTATCAAGTCGTATTCCTTTTCATACATGATGGTGAATTGGCAAACCGGTAATAGAAAGGTAGTACTACAACTAAATTCTATCAAGTCGTATTCCTTTTCATACATGTACTGTTTACATTAAAATCCAAGCAGAGTCCTTGAAATCGTGTAGTAGTAGAAGAAATAGTATAATTAAACTATAATGATTATATGTCCTCATATAGGCGGTAGTGTTTGTGGTCTTTGTCGTGACTTGAGTAGTAATTGCATAGTAAACGCAAAGTGTTCAAGCGCTTAATCGTTATTGTGAAAACAGCAGTGGTCGTATAGCATCATTTTTTTATTATAATAAAACCAGTTGGATCATCTGTAAGTGAATCGAAACAGACAAACAGAATTCAATTTTGTATAGATTTACTCATTTATTTTATAAATAAAGCCACGCCCTGTGCAAACAGGGCTTAATGCATGTGCGTAAATCTTCGTCCAAGGCTTAGAAGGCTAGCCTGTGAAGTCCGCACAAGCTAATCAGGGACGACACTTTTCGCTTTTATGGTATTTTCCTTTTAAGGAAGTCTCTCCTAAGTGGAAATCCCGTTAAGGCGAAAAGTGTCGTCCCTTATTATTTTTGGATTGCACAGGCTTATCTGGGGCGACACTTTACGCACAATAAGCCCCGTTTTCCCTGAGAGCGGCTCAATCATTTTCAGTGCGGCAACTCAATGTTCGCAAAATGGCCAGGAGGCCTACACTTTGTACTGTGGCGCTGACCACTTCTGCTGTAGTCAGAACGACGGATGCTTTGCCTGCTGCCCCAAGTAAGAATGGTTGTATTTCAATGGTCGGATCCATGTTGGCATGCTTCAGGCACGATTTTTTCTAGAATACCTTTTCGATATGTAAATGGAAAGAGAAAAGTTTGTTTTGACCTTAAATCTTTCCGATTATTTAAATGATATTATAAGTATAACGTGTCCAATAACTTAGCTGATGTTTAATCTTAACTTTGCCAATATCCGTGTGCATATTTATACAATTAATTATTTAATCATGCTTGAAAATCATTTAAATTAAAATATTCTGCTGGGATGGACACGAGTTTTGTTTATAAATAAAAGTGTGCGTGATTTTTACGACTTCGTTTGTTTTGTATGTGCAAACCATACATGTTGCATATTATGTGCCGTGTTTTAGTTATATTGGGATTGTTGCTATTTCCCTCCGTACATACTGCTTCACACGAAGAAGACCAGCACATTTAGACAAAAAAAGTTTTCGTTATCATCTATCTACGTGCTTTTTACGAAGTATAAAGCCTCGTTCCGTGAAAACTGGGCTTAATGCATAAGCGTAAATGCGTTCCAGATTAGCAAAAGTCTATAAACTTTAAGCGGAAAGTGTCGTCCTTCACAAACATGTGAGGACTGCATATGCTGATCGTGAACAACACTTAACGCACATGCATGAAGCCCCGTTTTCCCGGAAAACGGTTGAATGAATAAAACCGTACAGGTAACCGTCATACGCTTTCTATCCCCAGTCGGTCATCTCTGAACAAGAACGAAGTAGCGGGAATTGTGATCGGCTGCGTCAGTCTGACCAGCTTCATCATGGTGGCCACCTACATCATTTCCGGAAAGTTCTGCAAGCTGAGTACGTCATATAATAATATTGGCATTGATTGTTCTTCTTTTAGATACCGAACATGAAACAATTGAATTTCTTCTTTATATATTCAGCCATGTTTTCGACATTATCTAACCAGTGTTCCGTCTACATAGGCGTCAAAATATATGAGCCTCGGTATGGGAAAACTTAACTTTCAAGTGCGTTAAGTGTCGTCTCAGATTAGACTGTGCAGTTCGCAAAGGCGTATCAGGGACGACACTTTCCATTTAAACTGGATTTCCGCTAAGAAGAGACTTCCTTTAAACGAAAAATACCATAACAGCGGAAAGTGTCGCCCCTGATTAGCCTGTGTGGACTGCGGGGAATCAGGGACGACACTTTCCACGTTTATATTATTGTTCGTTTAACGAAGGAAGTCTCTTCTTATCGGCACTAGAGATAAGGCTAATCTGGACAGTACTTTACGCACATGCATTAAGCCCAGTTTCACTTACCGAGAAAACAGACGGCGACAACAACGTACCTGTTTATTGATAATGTGTGTCAGATTGAGATTTGGTTTGTGCAAATTTTTGTTTTGTACCTTCCATGGGTAGAGCTAATGCGGCAAAAAAGTAACATTACCCTTCTATTTATTACAGAACCTTCGGAGATGAACGATGGTTAAACACGGAAAATGTCAACCGGATGTGACGTCATATGCCCAACAGTGACGCCATAAGCATTTAAAATTTAAAACTGTGTGTTATGGAAAGTCAAGTCATATGTATTTACAATTTCAAACTGTGTGTTATGCTAAGTGTATATACAGTCCCTATTGTTCACATTGAACTGGACGCACACCCCTTGAGTCGACACCCCGAAATACAAAGCTCTAGTTAGAAAAAATAAATTCTAGCGATTGCATTCCAAAGCCGTAACAGAAAGTCGCCAATACCATAGACGCATTTATTATATTTCTGAATATACATGATACTTTTTTCGACATGAAGGTGGCTGTGCTTTCAATACAATTAGCCTCGCTATGGGAAAACGGGGCTTAATGTATGTACGTAAAGTGTCGTCCCAGATTAGCCTGTTCAGTCCGCACAGGCTATAAACTTATACGGGACGACACTTTCAACGTTTATGAAAATGTTCGTTGAAATATTCTGGGTCGACAATTTACGCACATGCATTTAACCCCGTTTTCCCAGCGCTAGGTTCATAAAGATCTCCGCATATATATTGTTTTTGCTCGATTCTCATTAGCGTTGAAGTTGTTTGTACTTATATTACATTGCAATATACCTTGATGTATTAACTGACTGAACTGAACGGATATTAACGTGTGGTTGTTTTTCCTTTGCCCGTCAATGATTTACTAATTTAACCCATTTATGCCTAGTGGACATCATGCGGCGTCTCATCTGGGACTACAGTGTTAGCCAAGGCCTTTTTTTCTAGACACTATGCATAAATTGGTTAAACTGTATGTTCGTGAGGTAAATTTTGAAACAGAGCCTTAAGATCGTCAAAGGACTTGAAAGGGTTCAAGTATGTTTATTCTATCGCAGAAACGAACCATGGCTCTAGTGTTATTAAGACATGCTGATTTCGAATGCAGAGTTACTGTATTTCCAGTTCGGACTGATTTTCTATGGCATATGGAATACGGTGTAATTTATGGAATACGGTTTAATTTATGGATACTATGTAACTTATGAAATACTTTGTATTTTATAGAATATGGTATAACTTATTAAATACTATGTAATTTGTGCAGTACTGTGTTATTCATAGAAAACGGTGTAAATTGATGAATATTGTGTTATTTTTGGAATACGGTGTAATTTATAGATGACGGTGCTATTTAAGGACATTTTTAAAATCCAGTTCATAGAAATATTTCGTTTCACCCGTTGAAGTTTTAAACCCAAATTAATTTACAACGTATAAAACCAATTATTCCAAAACAGGACAGCCCGTTTAATGATTATTTTACTATCTTATATCAGGAAGACGATATTTAACTATTGATTTTCGTTCATAATAAAGTGGGTGAACCGTTTAAATAGTTAAACCAACTGATCGAGCTGAATGAACAATTGTTATCGACTTATCTTCGAATGAACAGGTTTACAATAAACGTATTTACAATAAATGCATGTTTTGCAAGCTATATGGTGTTCGGTTTGGGGTATACTTATCTCCAATGCTTAACATGATATGAGTCGAGTCATGCGATACTGGATCTTATGCCGCTTCTTCGCAGTCTGGTCAGGAGCTACCTTGTCAGTTGTACAATTTCCTTGTCCGCTCGTATGGCATATCACATAATGCCGATTTTTGCATGACGCGACTCATATTGTTAGCTGAAAATAAGAATGTAAAACTTTAAATTAGAAATAGAACACAATTTGTCACAGGTTCAGACATTTGCGCTCCCGAATTATATACTTGCCAATGACACATCATGGATGACCTTTCACCTCGAATATCAGATCTGACACGGATGTGCATGATCTTTGACCTTGAATTGTGATTTTGATCTTTCTCTGAGGTGGATGGTGTTGCGCGCCTAACACCGTCTCTCGATTAGGAATAATACTCTCTGAAGTAAAATGAGTCGTGTTCTGAGAAAACTGGGCATAATGCATGTGCGTAAATTGTCGTCCCAGATTAGCCTGTGCAGTTCGCACAGGCTTATCAGGGATGATACTTTCCGCTTTTATGATATTTTTCGTTTAAATGAAGTATTTTCTTAGCAAAAAATCAATTTTGGCGGAAAGTGTCGTCCCTGATTAGCCTGTGCGGACTGCACAGGCTAACCTGGGACGACACTTTACGCACATGCATTTTGCCCAGTTTTCTCAGAACACGACACAAATTACAATCGTTCCATGCACTTAAAACTGTACAGAGCGCAAACGAGAATTCTTGACTGTTGACATTGAAATGTGACCTTGACCTTTCGCTGAAGAGAATATTCGTCACATCGTCTGGTCGTGTGGAAAAAATAACATGCAGAAATATTAAAATCCGTACAGGCATTGAAACATTTCTTAGCGGAAACAAACATCCATGACCTTTGATCATGATTCTGTAACTTTGACCTTTATCACCAACGCTGTGTCGGACGATGCGAGTACATACACCGAATACTTTTCTTATATAAGACTTTTATTATTGTAATTTCTAAAAAAACTGATGATGAAATTTCATATTATGTTGACAAGGATTATTTTCTACAAAGTAACGCTGCATCTTTTCATTGTTGTCTCTTAAACTTCTGGACTACGTACGATATGGTCTCGCTGTGATGCACGTGCAAATGGAAATATGCGAATGTAATTGTATTTCTTTCGCATATTTAAAAAAAAAATCCTATAAAAAACATGTTTGTTCAAATACTTGATTTAGCAGCGTGTGTTTACAATTAAGAGATTCCAGGCTTGTGAATGGTTAAAGCAGCCTCGAATTTGAACACCAGCTCATAACGCACGTGCCACACATGTATTACAAATGCATCACAACACACATAACGAACGTGTCCTTAACTATCAAAATCACGCGATCTTAATCATATTAAACTTGTTTTTGACGAGTTGCAAATGGGAGCAAACACGACCCGAAACCCTGTGCAGCCTGCGGGAACTTGAACGGGTCCGGGTTTGGGAACATTCCGTAAGCAATCATCAGCTATTATGTGTTCTCCTTGAAATAAATGCGTCTTTGAAACAATAGGTTGACAAACCGGAAACTGAACGACATGGAACGGTTACTTATTTCGTGCACGTTTGAAAACGATTTAAATGTTTAATGGTTTTCGCTGAAAGAAAATATTTTAGATTGCGACATGGTGTGACTTAATTTTAGCGTGATTTTGCTCGTTTAACGATAATTCATTGGATCATCAATCAATAAGAATTATATGTCCATGAACATTTTAAATATGTTGATATGTTCATATTGAAAATATTGACGAACTCATTGGATAAATAATCGGGATTTTTTTAGCGTTGCGTTAGAACTGCGATTGTGTGTACATGCCATCGTTATTTAAAGTTAATAATACATGCGAAATACATTGTTTCCTACATAACAAAGTAGTGTGTGTGCATTATTTAAATTGATTCAATCATCGAGTGTGTTTAATTTTCACGGCACTTGGTAATTAATGATCATGAACATAAATAATATTGCATATGAGCCGCGCTCTGCGAAAACGGGGTTTAATGCATTTGCTGACTGCACAGGCTAATCTTGGATTCCACTTAACGTACATGCTTTAAGCCCAATTTTCCCACAGCGAGTCTTATATGTACTTTTATTCTGTTGAGTGGATACCTCGTCAAAGTGCGCCATGTTGGCTGTTAAATAAGAATCAGTCATAGATTAACAGATGAATCTTTGTTGTCAAAATCATCAACTGTTTGCATTTACACATCTGATTCAGCAGCGGCGATTTATTTAAGTTTAAAACGACTCTTGTTAACATTTTCCCGATTGAAGACAAACAAAACAGCTTCTGTTCGCTGTTTTAAGACACAATCAGTGCACCATACATAAACTGTTCTTATAGGCTAGATATATATATTGAGATATTTTAATGATCAGTGCATGGTGTGCATTACAGAAATACTACATTAGTGTTCTAACAAATCTCAAAAGATTACAACAAATGTGTTCAACTTAATAGGCTGAAGGATTAAAGTTGTGCAACGAGAAACTATAATTATGAAGTATTCGCGTTGCTATCGATTACATTTAAAATTGTAAAACTTCCTTGTAGCGCAGTGTCCTGTTCGTCTAACTACTTAATATTTGTATATAAAATATCACAGCAGGTGGCATTTGAATTTACATTTTAAGTAAGCAAACATAGCTCGAGAAAATACAACTGTGGATTAGAATTGTGACAATTAAGCATAAATACTATATTTATTTAGTATAATAGCGTGTGTTTTTTTCGAAAATGGAATTCCACGTTCGGAGTTTATTATTTTCAATCGCAGTTCTCTTGAACATGGTACGCGTGAACTTTGCAAGGACGGACTGCGCTCAAAAGCAGTACGCGTATTTTCAAGACATCGGCTCAACCCACGGGAAAGTGTACTGCGGTTTCGGATACTACGAGTGTGGTAACGATGGCAACGCGTGCTGCAGCAAGTAGGTCACTCCCTATTTTTAAATCAAATAATATTAATCCGTAAAATGAACATGAATTACATATCACTTGCGAAGTAGGTCATTCACATTATATTCTGGCGAATAAAATCAATAGCAGGACATTTCGTTCTGGTGAATCATCAAACATAACAAATACACAATGAAATAAAATTCCGAGCCAAAGATCTAGCAGTACCGTTCAATGTTAATGTTCCAAATCGTGAATTAAATAACAGAAAAACATTTCTTTAATTTAAATGTTCATATTTTGNTATTAGCAATGAAATCGAAAGCATTCATGTGAACGAAAATCTAATTATATCATTTTGTTATACATTTAGGCAAATACAATCGAATTCGGTTCTGCACGCCCGACTGACGATTGTACTTGTGTTGGCGATTTAGGGCCAACAATATTTTCTTATTGTTTTGTTTAAATACCAATTACTGCCATTGAATTATCCGCAATACCGCGTATTGCCTTTGGATTAGCACGTTATTGAAGTGATTCGACGTGTGTTTTTGACCTTCCAGTTTGGATTTTCATCCCTGGAGAAGACGTTTTTCAATATGTCAAAACATTACTGTGTTTTTTATTATTTTGTATAGGGGATACAGCGACCTATTGAACTTCAGTCGGACAATACAAGGCCATTCAGAATCGTTCTAGGAAAACTGGGTTTAATGCATGCGCGTAAAGTGTCGTCCCATATAAAAATGTGTAGTCTGCACAGGCTATTCAGGGACGACACTTTCCGCATTTATAGAATTTTCTTTTAAAGGAAGTCTCTTCTTAGCTAGAATCCAGGCAAGGCGGAAAGTGTCGTCCCTGATTAGCCTGTGCGAACTGCACAGGCTAATCTAGGACGACACTTTACGCACATGCATAACGCCAAATTTTACCAGAACGAGGCTTAATTAAACAAGCCGTAGTTTAACGACGCCCGGACGGCAAAGACTCTTAGTGCCACAATTGTTCGAATTGTAGAGAAATAAAAAATCGTTTGATAAACATGTTACATGCTTCTTTGTATTTATTCAACCACATGAAATAACATTGAACAAAGTGTATATACAATCTGTGCAAAAACTGAAAACAAGGTATATAAATATTAAACTTAAACGCATTTACATTTAGCAAACAAGCATATACTGTATATACAAATTTAGGTGTCACAGAATAAGAAAACAATAGGGTGCGTCGATTTCAAAGTTTAAATAAATAACTGTGTGTGCACAATGTGATTTGTGTAAACAAAATCTGGAACTCACGGTATTAAATTTCCAAATCGACATATAACATAAGTCCATGCGATATTTACAAAATCAAACAGCAAAGAAAAGTTCATATACATTCCTGTTGCAATTGTACTGGCTATACTTCACGCTTGAAAATGACCTATACAGAAAAAAACGTGAAGTTTAGAACAAAAGACGCACGCTCGTGGTCGTTAACGAATCCGGGAGCTCTTCAGCATAATCGTTTCCGGTTGCCCCGTCGGCTTAACGGAAGTAGATTTCTTGCGCTTGTCGACAGCAAAGCAGTTCCAGATGCGGATGGTCTCGTCGGCGGCGGCGGAGGCCACCATAGTGCAGTCCGGGGACATGGCCAGGTTCAGAACTCGAGCCTTGTGACCTGGGGAATTATAAATTAGTTTAAACTTATGTATGTTAGCTCGATTGCATCGAAAGCCTTAGGCTTATTGAAAAACTCTCGATTCCGTATCTTGGGTAGAACCAGTACTTGGTGCCTTGGGGGAGATCTAAAGAACCACAGTGGGGATCGAACCCCTGACCTCCCGGTGGCTAGGCGGACACATATCCATTACGACACTGTGATCTGGGGACGGTTTACACGGGGAGATATACATTGTGTACATCGGTGGCAACACACATGTAACCCACGAAATTACTTGATGGCTTAACTGGTATTATAATTGGGCCACGCTCTGGGAAAACGGGGCTTAATGCAGTTGCGTAAAGTGACACTTTCGCTTGTATTGTATTTTTCGTTTAAAGGAAGTCGCTTCTGAGCGAAAATCCAGTTTAGGCGGAGAGTATTGTCCCTGATTAGCCTGTGAGGACTAAACATGCTTCTATGGGACGTCACTATTCATACATGCAGTAAGCCCCGTTTTCCCAGACCGAGACTCATATACATTGATCACATCCATGGCAACACACATCCATGGCAACACACGTATAGCCCAGGAAATTACTCGTATGCATTACAGGTATTAGAATTATTTCCCATAGTGACATCCGGTTTTTAATGCTTAACATGTACCCACCTGATGTTTATCCGTGATGATGCTTGTATTTTATGAAAGATTCAATCTTGTCCTCATTAAATTTCGCCCAGCATTCGACATTGCTATACGGTCCGTGTAAAAACCGTAATTTCGCTTTTCGCATACACCTTCGTATTTTTTTTTCAAATAACCAAAACAAAAACAAAGTTCAGAAAACCAAATATTTTTCTTTATCGCGTTTATCTTTGTACTAATTATAAAACAAAAAAGAGGCGTATTTCCCTATTCATATTTCGTTTTAACCTGAATATAACGAAGATAAATGTTTGACAATTGGAATGAAGTGCGAATTCTTGTTTACCGTTTTTGCTTGGTAAAACTGAAAACCAGTGGCGCTGCTGTTTTGGGGAGATAAATCATGATTTACCCTCTTGAGCACTTTTCTCCATTTGAAACGAATCGTCAGCAGTTATTTCGTTTAAATTCGGGTTTAAAAATTAAGAATAAGAAGAATTGATTGTTTTGTTATTTGCCAATAATTTTAAACGAGTAATCGAATGAATAAATAATACATTCATTTACGTTCGCGCCGTTTGTGCATGATGTCTAAGAAAAATATTAACAATTATTAATCGGTTACAATAAATTGTATATTTTCCAAGCGCAGCATTTTTCCCATAAATATGAACAAAGCTTATTTGAGCTGGCCTTACGTGTTTTTACCCTTTAACACAAATTACATTTAACGGCTCATTGACCCATTTATGCCTAGCGTCTAGAAAAAAGGCCTTTGCAAACAGCGTAGACCCAGATGAGACACCGCATGATGCGGCGTCTCATCTGGGTCTGCGATGTTTGCTTAAAGGAATTTCTGTAAGAAATATTCTAAATATAGAAATAAATGTACTAGACATCCCTTATTTTGGAAATAAATTGATCCAATTTAGAAGGATGGGAGAGTCCACTAGGCATAAATGGGTTAATCGAAACCGGTCCCGAGATACTCAAGATACTAGTAATACATGTATACACGTCCATTTACATACAGAAATAGTTACATGGGTTAAAACATTCAGCCAAGTGTAGCGAATGAATAAATAATAAATGTTTGGGTTTAAAGTATAGTTCAAGGCAATATATTGAATCGAAAACAAAGAACAATAACAATGTGAACGCATACTTTCCCTTAAGCTTCCTGGCTCTATGATTAGCAATTGATGAATTGATTATTTAAGCTGGTAACAGTAAAGTATTTATAATAAATAGTTGTTAAACTCAGTGTCCTGGACAGTGATTGCATTTCGAAGTTTATGAGGTCATTCCGCTTTTAAGGCGGCGCAAGGACTCTGTGTCCCGGCAATCAACGTAATTAACTTACTAGACTCACAAAATTTGGGACGGATTTTGAATTATAGCTGCAATTTCCAGCTATTCACTTTTGTAATCAAATGCATTTGATTTTGAAGTGGTCTTGTGCTGTGATGAAAATCCGGAGTACCGGGAAGGAACCGCACCTGTCCGGTATGATGACCAATAACCAAGCTCACATGCGACGGGACAGGGTTTGAGCCCGGGTCACGATGGCGGGCCAAGATTTTTAATCTCGGAATGATTGCGGTGGAACGACGGCAGTACGCCGTGTTGCAGGTTCGATGTGGGACCGATGTTAATAGCGATATCGGGCCGATATGCAAATATATATGCAAATATATATCGTTAAATATATATATATATATGGTCTGGACAGTTGTCAGGAGTTACCCTTTCAACAATAAAGTCACGTACGGTTTCGTGGTCTCGTTATCGAATGCGCAGGCTGGTCTGGACCTACGCTGGCCGCACATGGCATAATATACATTTTCGCATGATGACGCTCAATTATGTCAGTGTCTGGTTATTGTTGTCGAGTCATACCTTCCAAGTCGGCTATCTTGGTCAGATCCGGGTAGCGCCAAATGGTCAGCTGATTCTGCGAGAACCCATGACCGGAAATGAGCTCATTGTGATGCTGGTTGAAGAGTACCGAGCATACCTAGACCGGAAGTCAGGAAATAGGCAGTTAGACATATACATGTGTTAAACAGAAATAAATATGAATTTTCATTCACAATCTTGGATACAGAGGTTGAATAAACGTTGATAATTGCATACCGGTACTGTTAATTGTCTCCAAAAAGAGTTGCATGTAAATACTTCGAAACCCGCCGATAAAAAAAAAACGCTAAATATGAACACAATGGGGGAATGACGTGATTACAAAAATGGTAAACGCAAAGGAAAATGAACGTCTCAAATGGTTTTTTGAAACAAAAGTCAAATGTAATCAGGTAATGTAGTTTATATTCCATTTTATTTATAGCCTATCTTATTCACGGAATCGACAGCTTTTGAATCGATATCTTGGAATCTTGGATGTATCATAATACAATGTGCATTTGGCGAACATCTTAACACTTTTGTTGATACGTGTAGAAAGTAAAAGCAGATTTCTCCCTCAAACCATGAATCCCGAGTTTTGAAGATGGCTAAAATCATCGGAAATCACGTGCAAGTAAAACATGGCCTACCTGCGACTTGGCGTCAATCGACGTGAGTGGACATCCGCTCTGTGCGTTCCACAACCGGATGTGACGGTCCGCGGTACCGCCTCCGCTCGCCAGGATGTTGTGTTGCCATGGACACCAGGCTAGGGCCTGTGACAAAATGTTCGAACAGATGAGCCTCGTTCTGGGAAAACGGTGCTTAATTCGTGTGCGAAAAGTGTCCTTCCACATTATCCTGTGCAGTCCGCACAGGCCAATCAGGGACGACACTTTGCACTTTTATGGAATATGTCGCTTAAAGGTAGTCTCTTCTTAACAAAATGCAGTTTAGACGGGAAGAGTCGTCCCAGATTAGCCTGTGTGGACTTCACATGCTAATCTCGGAAAACACTTTATGCACATGCATTTAGTCCCGTTTTCCCAGAGCGGGCTCATGTGTTTTTCCTAATTTTAGACCTCGGCGATTTGGCTTATACAATTTAAACATTTGTTAACTAAATAATATGCATATAATCATTTTAATCATGATTCGTGTGGATATGGAAAGTGTTTGGCATTTAACACGCTAAATTTGCAAACGTCCTCATTTCACCTTTATTTCTAGGACCATAATGCCGTTGTTATTGTAGTGAGAACAATAAGCAATTGCATAACATGTACGTCGATGGAGTTGGTATAAATTGAATAAAATACTGATTATTGAGACAGACTTTAGACGAGAAAATAAAGTCCATAACTTCACTTCGTATTGTCGAACCTTCATTATTGCTATTTTGAAAATATGATTTTAAAGAATATCGAGGGGTGAACGGAAGACTGTCGTTTCTCATATTAAATAAAGAAGGAGATACGACAGTTTCCCGTTCAGCCCTCGATATGCGACATCGGCACGCACGAAGAAGTCATATTTTAAATAACTGTGTCAGGCTGACAACAAACTAGCAATACAACTGCACAAAACATAACCCATTTATATGTACTCACATGAACAACTGTTCATTTACAGAAATCGCATTATATTGGGTTTTAATATCTTTCTTATCAAAATATGAGTCGCTCTCTGAGGAAACGGGGTGTGCGTAAAGTGTCGTCCCAGATTAGCCTGTGTAGTCCGCACAAACTAATCAGGGACGACACTTTCCGCCTAAACTGGATTTTCGTTTAGAAGATATTTTCTTTAAACGAAAATTTCCATAAAAGCGGAAATTTTTGTCCCTGATTAGCCAAATCGGACTGTACATGCTTATCTGGGACGACACTTTACGCACATGCATTAAACCCGATTTTCACAGAGCGATGCCCATATACATTCGCACCTTCACTGCGGCTTGATGGTGTGTCAATGTCAGCAGCGGGCTGACGTCACTTCCGAGCATGTTGCTCCATATATTCAGTACGTTGTCGTTGCCGCCACTCGCTGGAAGTTAGAAACCAGTAAATCAAATTAATTGTTGAATTATAGCGAGTAAGTCTCGTTCATATCCATTATCGGACATCCAGTATAGACCAATATTCGTGACTTCGTGACAGCAAGGTTGCACTATTTCGACAAAACGCTTAAAATATTTCGACATCACGATCACCCTATTACCATGACATGCGTACACTACAATTTCGAAAACACTTCAAATTACATTATTTCGAAATAACGTGTACTTTTTCGACAAAAAGCTTAATCTTTCGAAAACACGCAAACAGTCTTTCGACAACAATATTACACTATTTTGGACACACGGTTGCACGTTTGCCACAACAAGATTACACTACTTGACAGCACGTTAACNCTCACATGTACAACTGTACATTTGCAGAAATCGCATAATATTGGGTTTTAATATCTTTCTTATCAATATATGAGTCGCTCTCTGAGGAAACGGGTGTGCGTAAAGTGTCGTCCCAGATTAGCCTGTGTAGTCCGCACAAACTAATCAGGCACGACACTTTCCGCCTTAACTGGATTTTCGTTTAGAAGATACTTTCTTTAAACGAAAATTTCCATAAAAGTGGAAATTGTTGTCCCTGATTAGCCAAATCGGACTGTACATGCTTATCTGGGACTACACTTTACGCACATGCATTTAACCCGATTTTCACAGAGCGATGCCAATATACATGCGCACCTTCACTGCGGCTTGATGGTGTGTCAATGTCAGCAGCGGGCTGACGTCACTTCCGAGCATGTTGCTCCATACATTCAGTACGTTGTCGTTGCCGCCACTCGCTGGAAGTAAGAAACCAGTAAATAAAATTAATTGTTGAATTATAGCGAGTAAGTCTCGTTCATATCCATTATCGGACATCCAGTATATACCAATATTCGTGACTTCGTGACAGCAAGGCTGCACTATTTCGACAAAACGCTTAAAATATTTCGACATCACGATCACCCTATTACCATAACATGCGTACACTACAATTTCGAAAACTCTTCAAATTACATTATTTCGAAATAACGTGTACTTTTTCGACAACAAGCTTAAACTTTCGAAAACACGCGAACAGTCTTTCGACAACAATATAACACTATTTTAGACACACGGTTGCACGTTTGCCACAACAAGATTACACTACTTGACAGCACGTTAACAATAGTACAAAAGTGCAAACCACGTTGTTTCCATGGAATACAAACTATCAATGGCATATGAACCTTTACTAGGCTCTATACACAGAAACGAACCACGCCGTTTTTTCCTACGGTTGCTGGGCTAGTTACAGTTACCTTACCGAGGAATTTCCCGTCCGGTGACCAGGCTAGCCCGCAGACATCTTGCGTGTGATTGGTCAGGATTCCCACGTTGTGATTGGCCACTCTGACGTCATGGTGATGGATCGCACCCGAACGAGATCCGCTAGTGTTAAAACAAAAACAAACGATGAAGTTGAACTTACGGTGCATTTAAATGTTGCATTTAAATGTTGTAAATTACTTTTAAATACCTTTATTGTTTTATATATTTCAAAGTATGACTAAATGGTAAAATACTTTTGCGCGGGTCTTGTATTTTTGATACGTCAAGATCGTACGCAAATATTTCTTATCGTTCAAGTACTAAATAGCACAACCGTTTAAGTTCAAGGTCACAAAGTCGAACAAAATAATAATACTATTCTTGGTCGGTGGTTTTATTTACGGTCTTTTTTGCTTCTAAAAATCACTAATGTCTCACTAGATTTAAGCATGTTAAGCAAGTCATGTGTTTTGCTTAAGAGAGCATAAACGCATTTGAGTTATACTTCAGAATATTAATCCAACGTTAAAACGCTATCCACCAAAAAAAAACAAACTTAACAGGCGTATTTTAACAATAAGAAAATATTTTAGTCTCTCTCTTTCTCTCTCTGGAAAAACGGGTTTTATTAAATATGCGTGAAGTGTGGTCCCAGATTAGCCTATACAGTCTGCACATGCTATTCAGGGATGATTCTTTTTCATTTAAAAGAAGTTCATTTTTAGCGAAAATCCAGTACACGCGGAAAGTGTCATCCCACATTAGACTGTGCGGACTGAACAGGCTAATCTGGAACGACACTCTACGCACATGCATTAAACTCCGTTTTCCCAGAGCGAGGCTCATTTTCAAAATTGTGTATCATGACTGTTGCCAACAAAACGTCGGAACCTCAACCACACACGGCCATAGACAAACTGAAAACGAGGCAACGAATTGTGAATCTCATTATAAAAACTCAGGCCAAACACAATATCGGGGCGGCGGTTACCGCACCTGCCGCCCCAGTGACCACGGCCTTGTTCTGACCTGGTGAGGACGTGAGAGTTCCATGACAGCGACCCCACGCGGGCGGCGTGACCCCCCATGGAGCGAATCTTTTTCTCCGTCGGTACGTCCCACAGCTAGGTAGAGAAACACATGGTTTTCAGCACACTTGAACTTAATGAGCATTACTGGACATTTCGGCTGTGTTCTGGGAAAACTGGACTTAATGCAAAAATGCAATGAAGGCTGAAAGTGTCGTTCCTGATGAGTGTGTGCGGACTACACATGCTTATCTGGGATGACACTTTACGCACATGCATTAAGGCCAGTTTTCCCAGAACTATTCTCTTTCGGTCCGGTAGTTGTTCAGTTCATAATTATTATAGGACAGTAACTAATTGCCATAATAATACAACTATAAATGGTTACAACAAAATGTGATGCATTTGCTCGGGTCTTGTATTTGTGATACATTAAGGTCGTAAAATAAAGATCCCCACGAATAAAATGCATTGGCTCTCTAACTAGCATACTTGAGTAGTCGTCCATACAGAACACAGGAAGTAACGTAATTTCACATCTTCCTGACTTGTCCACACTCCCAAACATACCACATCCCGGAAGTGACGGCATCCGTACCTCCACATCTCCCTGACTGGTCCCCACTCCCAAACATACCAAACACAGGAAGTGACGTCAGCCCTACCTCAACTTCCCCCTGACTGGTTCCCACTCCTAGGATGGTCCCCTGCTGGATCCACTTGACGGCCGACATGTACTCGTTAGGGACGTTGGTGGACATGAGCTGCACGATGCGACCGGAAGAGGCGTCCCAGATGTAGATGGCCGGCCCGAGCGCCACCGACATCTGGTTGGTGGATGACCAGTCCAGCAGATTCAGGTCTGAAATGTCGGAGAAGACACTTGACGCGTTCTAGACAAAATATCCGGGCCCGTTTCTTTATTCTTAACTTTAAGAATGGCTTCAGTGGCCATATTGAATATTGTAGGGTTTTTGTTCATAGATAGATGCTTACGCTAATTTTGTGATAACATTACGATTTATTTTTTGAAAACGGAATAAACAAGCGTTGATGTAGTCACTTCCGTTGCAAACAAAAGATAATGGTTCTTCACAAGAAATACATGTAAAATGAATATAACTTGTTTATGTATAGTTCATATTCCCTGTGCGGACATTGGAAGGTAATTGCTGTTTCTGGATTAGGCCAATATTATCAAATCTCCTGACGGAAATATAAAAGAAATTCATAAAAAACAATCGCCGGTTTGTGCATACTGCGTTATTTGCGTATGAATGTTAGTTAAAGTAAATATTGATTACAATAATTATTGGTTTCGCCCTAATTTAAAACCACACTGGATTTAAATGAAATGGAGCTGAAACGTTTATTTAATTGCAGCTTAGGATTTTCCGAATGGGATATGTGAAAGAGGTCCCTGGACTATGTCTCAGTCAGCTCTGGT
The DNA here is from genome assembly GCA_007657795.1 of Dreissena rostriformis. NCBI lineage: Eukaryota > Metazoa > Mollusca > Bivalvia > Myida > Dreissenidae > Dreissena > Dreissena rostriformis. The sequence goes on along the minus strand of VMBQ01003731.1, from coordinate 59,357 downwards.
TACAACTTGTACGGCAGATGCGATGCTCGCAATCTCACATTTTGCGTCTCCAAAAAGCAATGCAACTTGTTTACGACTCGTGACCAACTTAAGATGGCTTATTGACACTAGCCCCAGACACGCGTTCCCCAAGACCCGCGACCCCCCCCCCTAGATCCGCGACCCCCTGACTCGTGAAATTCCAGACCCACTATCCCCTAAACCAACGACCCCCTATACCGGTAATCGCGCCAGACGCATTATCCCCATAGACTCACGAACCCACAGCCGCGACCGCCTTCCTCACTCACAGTAGTCATCGAGCAGTTCCGGTGCGTCCAGGATGCGCTCTGGCACCTTGGGTATGATCCTCTTGGGCGCCTGGTTTGGCCCCAACATCTTCGACTTGCTGTAGATCACCTGCAGGTTGTTCGCATGACCTGCGCACGCACGGAAATACAAACACAAATACACAGGGTAACATAAATGTGTGTGCTTTTACGCAGATACTGTGCAAAATGCATGAGCCTCGCACTGGGAAAACGGGGCTTTATGCATATGCGTTAAGTGTATGGACTGCACAGGCTAATCTAGGTCGATACTACCCGCCTAAACTTGATTTTCACGGGAAGAGACTGCCTTTAAACGAAAAATACCGTAAACGCGGAAAGGGTGGTCCGTGTGAGCTTGTGCGGACTGCATAGGCGAAAATGGTTTACACACATGCATTAAGCCCAGTTTTTCTAGAACGCGGCTCGAAATCAGTGACGGCACTTTCTGTCAGGTAGTTTTTCGTTTAGAAGAGACTTCCTTGAAACAAAACATTACATACAACCGCTTATCTGGGATGATATGCATTAAGCCCTGTTTTCACAGATCGCGGCTCATATCTTCACAAGTATAGAAATTATGGAAAAATTGTACGTATCCAACGATTCAGATAATCCAGACGAGTTTCCTATCATTCAGTTTCTGACTCAGTAACAAGTAGTTTTTGTTGTTTGATGTTCTAGTCTTGAAATCAACACTCGAGTCTCGTTCTTGGAAAACCTGGCTTAATGCATGTGTGTAAATTGTCGTCCTTCTTTGGTATGTGTCCAACCGTATAATACTATTCTGAATGACGTAACACAATAATATGAGCAGACGGACGACTCTGCAGAAATGTTTGGAAAAGTATGAACAACATTATCCAAAATAAAAACAAGTGAAGAGTAGAAAATCAAAGCAGGAAAGCCGTAAGGCCGGTAGCCGGGGACGAGGCACTTACCAACGGCGGGTTTGGGTTTGTTCTCCTTGTACGAGAGGATCTTGGAGTTCTCCGGAACGTTCATGGCGGCCCCCAGCTGCTTCTGGTACTCGACCTTCGTTGGCGAATGCACCTCCTCCGTCTCCTCCCCTTCCGGTCGCGTGAGGGTGAAGTTCGCCATGTCGAAGTCGCTGTTGGTACGGTTCGGGATGAACCTGAAAGAGGGGGATGTTCATGGCAGTGAAGGAAGTTCATGAAAGTGAGGGAAGTTCATGGAAGTGAGGGAAGTTCATGAAAGTGAGGGAAGTTCATGAAAGTTAGGGAAGTTCATGAAAAAAAGAGGGAAGTTCATGAACGCGAGGGAAGTTCATTAAAGTGATGGAATTTCTTGAGAGTGAAAGGAAGTTAATGGTAGTAAAGAAAGCTCATAATAAAGAGGACGATTCATGAAAAAGAGGGAAGCTCTTTACAGGGAGAGAAGTTCACGACAATGAAGTCCTTGCGAGTGATTGATGTTCATGAAAATGAGGGAAGTTAATGAAAACGAAGGAAGTTCATTAAAGTGAGAAAAGTTCATGAATTTCAGGGAAGTCATGAACTTGAGGGAAGTTCATGAAATTGAGGGAAGTTTGTGAAATTGAGGGAAGTTCATGAAAGTTAATGAAGTTCTTGAGAGTTAGCGTAGTTAGATTTTTTTCGCTTTATATTTTACAGCCTGTGCCTTTTGGATTGTGAAAAAAAGCGTGATAAACCATGAAATTGGAAAAATGAAACATAATTATAAAATTTAATAACATGATTATAAATAACAGTATACCAATTCTTAATCAGTGCATGTTTAACTGCTTTTTTAAATTTATATTATAAAGTGCGTAGGAATTAAATCGCTGTATAATAAACTCAATATACCAATAATTGATTTAATGTGAAAAGTAAGGCATGAATTTGGGACATTTTGGTCGGAATTTTTACAAAAAAATGTTACTTTTGCCATTGGGAAACAGCCTTTTTCTTTACTTTTGGCCATTTGGAAACAGCCGGTAAACTAAGAGGCTATAATTCTTGGCCAAAAAATCACTGCAGATTATGCCAACGTTTGTTAATGTGTTTTAAATGCCTACAATTCCGTTATTCTTAAAATACACAAAGCGTGTTACGTTATGTTGCATCGCCTGCATCTTGAATCCATTAAGTCAAAGAAAATATTGTCGCATGGCATAGGCGATGCTATTGTTTTTCAATGAATATAGCTAAATTTACCTGTACAACATCTTTGTCGCGTGAATTTTGAAATAGAGCGACATGTTTGTCCTTCAAGATTTTGTTTTTGTTTCAAATGTTTTTTTTACCATAACCCGTCAGACCCTAATTTTTACGCCGACCCAAAACATTTTTGGGTGTTTCAGTTTGAGTTTTCGGTCATTAGCTAAATTTACTATTCAATTTGCAATCATTTTATCTACGTTCGATTATATATTGTTTTAATCAACAATACATTCATTCAATTTAACTGAATACAATACTGTTAAACAGAGTGTCGGAAGATGTATGCATGCCATTTTGTATTCTTATTAAAGTTGAAAATAAAACGTTTATCATGAAAAAATTAAGACAAAAATTTAGCCTAACTTATTACCACATTTACTTCAAACTTAAGAAAATATAAATTCTAGTATATTATTAATTGACATTATCACATAGTATAAACAACATAATCATTTGCTCTTTTTTATTTTTTTATTTTATTATAAAACTATTGCACTTTCCTAACAACACATTCCTTAATAACTAAACATATATATTGCACAAACATAGCTACATATGACACACAGAAAATATTGCACAGTACTAGTACATCACACGATTGCACATGTCCCATAGCAAATATTTCAACCAAACGCGTTCCAAACACATGTATTGCACAATCGCCCGTGGTTGTGTATTGGTTCTTGCCCATAACACTTTTCCCGCATAAACAGTGTCACATACCACTTTCACATGATTCGAGGTTATCCCGCGTAATTTCGTAGAAATGCTCCAGCTTCACAATTGTTCATATTTCAGGTAAAATTCTTCTTCAACCCAAGTTAGAACTTCAAGGATGCGTCCATTTTGCAAAACATTTTGTGCTGTAAAACACATCATTCTAAGTGTCTATTTCACTTAAGAAGGTGTGCTTTAAAAAAAACACTTACGCAAGAAATAGTGTCCATTTCACCAGACAGTGTGATTTCACACACAAAAAGACTGTGTGCTATCACACACAAAAATACGGTGTGCTTTCACAAACAAAACGACGGTGTGCTTTCACACACAAAAAGACGGTGTACTTTCACACACAAAAAGACCATGTGCTTTAACAAATAAAAAGACGGTGTGCTTTCACACACACAAAATAAAATATCCATTTCACTAAATACAGCGTGCTTTCACACACAAAATAAAGTGCCCATTTCACTTAATACAGCGTGCTTTCACACACAAAACAAAGTGTCCATTTCACTAAATACAGCGTGCTTTCACACACAAAATTAAGTGTCCATTTCACTAAATACAGTGTGCTTTCACACACAAAACAAAGTGTCCATTTCACTAAATATAGCGTGCTTTCACACAAAACAATGTGTCAATTTAACTAGATACAGTGTGCTCTCACACACAAAAAAGTGTCCATTTCACTAAATACAGTTTGCTTTCACACACAAAACGAAGTATCCATTTCACTAAATACAGCGTGCTTTCACACACACAAAAATGTGTTAATTTCACTAAACACAGTGTGCTTTCACACACAAAATAAAGTGTCCATTTCACTAAATACAGCGTGCTTTCACACACAAAACAATTTGTCAAATTCACAAATAAAAAGACGGTGTACTAAGCTTTTACACACAAAACAAAGTGTCCCTTTCACGTAATACAGTGTGCTTTCACACACAAAACAAAGTGTCCCTTTCACTTAATACAGTGTGCTTTCACACACAAAACAAAGTGTCCATTTCACTAAATACAGTGAGCTTTCACACACAAAAAAGTGTCCATTTCACTAAATACAGTGTGCTTTCACACACAAAACAAAATGTCTATTTCACAAAACACAATGTGATTTCACACACACAAAAAGTGTCCATTTCACTTAATACAGCGTGCTTTCACACACATAAACACTGTACATTTCACAAAAGACAGTGTGCTCTTACACACAGAACAAAGTGCCCATTTCACTAAATACAGTGTGCTTTCACACACAAAACAAAGTGTCAATTTCACTAAATACAGTGTGCTTTCACACACAAAACAAAGTGTCCATTTCACTTAAGACAGCGTGATTCCACACACAAAAATAGGCTATCAAATTTTCTGGTTCAAAAAAATAAAATGATTCCCGGAAATATGCACAGACTCAAATTCGATTGCAGTTGAAGTTCCAAAACGATTCTTTCAAAAATCTTGAAATTTTCTCTTCTTTTGACGGTTTCCCAAAAATATAAAATATAAAATACAAATAAAATAAATATAGAAAATAAATAAATAAATAAAAATAAAATATAAATCTAATCCTCTCGCTTCTTCTGCCTCTTCCCTCCCTTCTTTTCCCCCTTCCTCCCTTTCACTTTGCGCTCCTGTTCTCTCTTTTCCGCCATTTCCTGTCGGCGGCGATCCAGTTCCTCCTCCCTCGCCGCGTCTGTGTTGCCGACGATGTTATCGAAAGACGCGCTTCTCATGTTGCGGGGCGCCAAACCAGGCGGCGTCGCGGGCCGGAAGTGACCCTCATGGGGAACCAGCAATTTTCTTTGGTCCACAATCTCGGCCTTGATTTCACTGATCAGGTTTCCGAGATTGATTCTGTTAGCCGCCTGTTTCTCTTTGATGATTTTCTCCGTTTTCCAGACGCTTGCTCCGTCGGCAGCGTGGGACATCGGAGGCTTTTGGTGGATCGCCGGCATGACCGGCACCGACGGCCTGTTGATATTCTCGGCCATGTTGACATACTTCTGCTTGGTTCTGTCGGCAGCATCCTTCTGCTTGTCTAGCCAGGCGACAGCGCCATCTGGAATACGGGAACAGAGTTGGTATTGAATTCACAAAGCATCTTCCGGCTAATTTGACATGACAATTTTGAAAGCTAGAGAATTCGTTATGTGTGACAATGTCGTGTAAATGCCGTTTTGTTTAGTTTTGTTTTTAAGTTTTGACATTAAAATGTGTTCACCTTTGTTATACCTAGTATTTATATAAATATTCACAGGGAATGTAGGATTTACACTTTTGTTAATATCATTCAATGGATATTCAATTTGCATACAAAGTCCTATATGAACTTTTCACACAAGTAAAATTGAAGTTAAGAAATCACTTAGGAGTAACATATGTGAGCCTCGATCTGTGAAAACTGGGCTTAATTCAAGTGCAAAGTTTCATCCCAGATAAGCCTGTGCAGTCGTCACATCAGGGATAACACTTTCCGCCTAGGCTGGATTTTCATTTAGAAATACTTCCTTTAAACAAAAAAATCCATTAAAGCGGATATTGTCGTCCCTGATTAGACTTTGCTGACTGCACAGACTAATCTGGGACGATACCTTACACATATGCATTAAGCCCTGTTTTCCCAGAACGCGACCCCAATAACGCGAGAGATTCATAAATAATAAATAATAATAAATTTAGGACCACATATCAGAACAAAGCTTTTTTTCCTGCTAGAGCACCTGAAGTTTTACTTTGTGAAAATTGTTGGCTTCCGTTAATCTTTCTTTATGTGCATCATAATTCAAATGTAGTCCATATAAACGGACTCCCGAGAGCCTATGATAATTTTTGCCCAGACTAACTGCACTTTACCTGCTGGTTTCTGTTTATGGTCGTGTCCCCCGATCCCGAATCCCTCAATGCCTCCCAGTAAGGGCAGGTAATTTGGCACCTTTCCAGACGGGTTCCCGCCCACTCGGTCACGCGCGGGTCTCGCGAGACTGTCACGTGACTTGGTGGCGACCGCTGGCAAGTGCACAGTGGTTCGGTATTCTGTAAAATAAATTAGGATATAAGTCGCGCTCTGAGAAAACGGGGTTAAATGCATGTGCGTAAAGTGTCGTCCCAAATTAGCCTATGCAGTCCGCACAGGCAAATCAGGGACGACACTTTCCGACTCAACTCGATTTTTGTCAAAAAGAGTCTTCTTTTAAACGTAAAAAAACAATAAAAGCGGAAATTGCCGTCCCTCATAAGCCTGTGCGGACTGCAAAGGCAAATATGAGACGACACATTACGCACATGCATTAAACCCACGTTTGACAAAGCGCGACTCGTATATAAGTGAAGCTGCGGACTTTACCGAACATGTCTGACAAAAAAATGTAGACGTCTGACAAAGTTTCAGTGAGCAGAATTTGTAATCATAAAGTACTACTTCCGTTTGTATAAATATTATAAATATATGTTAGCTCACAATAACCCTCACACTCAACGTCATAACCATAACTATAACCATCACCATCAACACCACCATTCACCAATCACCAATCATCAATCATCATCAATATCATCATCATCCTCATCCTCATCATCATCCTCATCATCATCCTCATCATCATCATCCTCATCATCATCATCATCATCATCATCATCATCATCATCATCATCATCATCATCATCATCATCATTACAATCATCATCACCACCACCATCATCACCACAATCATCACCATTATCATAATCACCATCCTCTATATAATTATCATCATCATGAACTTAATCATTATTAAAATATAATATCATAATTTACTATAATTAATATAGAACTAAACACTACTCTTATAAATATAATATTATCTTTTTATTGCTATTATCGGCAGAAGCAGTTGTAAAAACTGTTTAGTATATATTAAATAAAATATTATCTTCATCACTTTTGTCTTAAACACTATCATATCGATTAACAACATATTACTGAGTCTGAGCAACATATCATATACATATTTTATCAAATACAAGCAATTATGTATTAAATACTTCAATTGTATGTATTTATAAAATGTATTTACTTAAGAATGAAACTTAGTGTGATAATCATTATGATAAAAGTACAGTTCTAATCGTAGTACGCATATCTAGTTACGTAGTATAAGTAGAACTTGCCTATCCTAGAATCCGAAGCGTCACTTCTATCAGAACATGGAGTCCTACAAATAAAACAATTGTTTTTATTAGATTCTATGTTTATAATTGTTCATTTCTTCTTTAATTAGTTTGCAAAAGAAAAGTTAGTCTAACGGTTTTACTAAATAAAATAATAACATTTTATAAAATGACATTATTTTTTACACATAATATAACTTTAGTAGACAATGATTATTTGTCAGAGTTTCTTTCCATCTTTCTATAAAATAATATAATATTAATAACAATACAATTGAAAAACATTCAAAGTCTCTTACAAAGAAGTGCAGAGAATTTTTTCTCAAATTGTTAATTTGTTAAAATAAATTGTTATTTTTCCGTGAATTTCGTGTTTAAAAGTTAAATGCATTAAACAATTCACTTTACCTGTTCATACTACGTTGAATACCGCTATAATACTTGATTTTTTGGCTGAAAGATCAAACACGCTGTTTGTGCTTCCCGCATCAGGTTTGTTGTGAAGTATGACGTCACAATACACGACGTTAGCATCCGATTTCTTCCGAACGACGTTCGAGTGTTCCCGTAAGATATTTCATCCAATGATTGTTCTAATTCAGTCACATGATTTCGTTCGCAGTTTATCGGGAAATCCCGTAAATGTTCACAAATCTTCGACTTGGAAACCGAATCAATCGTGAATAATCGTAATTCTCCGGATTTTTAGTAATCTTACTAATTAGTAACATTTTGTAAGGAAATCACGAGTCGATCGTAATATATGTATCCAAGCAAGATGCGATGTTCACTTTTGATAATATAACTTATATTTGCTGCATTATCTTATATTATAAGACCGGTTAAAAAATAATTGACCATAAGATATAATTAAATTTCTAAGCGACTGTGGACAGTGACTTTGAACAGTCGCATGAAACTGTTAGATGATTGTTAAGCTTTAAGAATTATTGAAAAGTAGTAATTAATAAAAAGATTAGTATCGAACCTGTCATGTTGATGCTGACTCGACTTGTTGGGGGTTTTCGATGGCGTCTTCCAGCGACCTCTATGCTGTGGTACCGGAAGTCGCGCCGGTGATTTCCCTGGAGTGCGCGCGCTTGTCGGGGTTTTGACCGCATGAGCAGAGTCTGGGAAGGTCGGGGTCAGACCTGGCGTCCGAGCGGGACGCGGTGAAAGGCCTAAAATAAAGAAAACAACAATAAGCCCGTGGAAATTCTCAGTCAACGACTTCCGGAAGACTTTATAAATTATACGCGGATAATTCCTTGTATTTTAACTTTTAAAGTAAACTAAGAAGAAAACCGAAACTGTTTCGTACTCGAATCGACAACCGCTGGAAAAGTACGGCACTCTGCTGCTGTAGCATCTGCGTGTTTCGGATAACTGCTTCAGTTTTAACTCACACTCGAATTCAATTCATCCACAGGGAAAACGATCCAATTTTTTTTTACACAAAACTAAACAATTCGGTATCTTAACTTTAGATCTTTTCTTCCAGCAAATCATTATATTAAGAGTCTTAATAAAACAATAATTTCTCAAGAATGGAAGTCCTTTCTCGCACTTACATTGTATTTCGGCCAAACGTTGTTTCTGTGTTTCATTTAAAGACAAAATTCACATCTTAAAATTTAAAATGATCATTGTTTTTTCCGACGTCACTAAGGCCTACGGGCTAAATATCACACTTTCTTCACTCACACTTGAATCCACAAGATCCTTACACCGAGTTTTATACTGATAATACACTTTTTGATAGGATAATCTAGGCACAGAAAGTATTCATTCCTCCCTAATATGACGACACACTCTAAGAATGACGTCATATCAAGCTATGACGTACAACATTACAATGAGCAATACTTGGAAAAGTGGCTATTTACAATTACAATCTACATGCAGAGTTGTCGTTCCGTGCGCAAGACCTTGGTGGCGTGTTCTGAGAAAACTGGGCAAAATGCTTGTGCGTAAAGTGTCATCCCAGATTAGTCTGTGTAGTCCGCACAGGCTAATCAGGGACGACACTTTCCGCCTAAACTGGATTTTCGCTAAGAAGAGACATCCTTTAAACGAAAAATTCTATAAAAGCGGAAATTGACGTCCCTGATTAAGGCTAATCTGGGATGACAATTTACGCACTAGCATTTTGCCCAGTTTTCTCAGAACATGACACATTGGTGCTTTATCAGAGAATCTTGGATTTTAAAGCGGCATAACGGCGGGTAAATTCCAAGAAAATAAAATCCCGAATAAAGAAATAATCAGTTAGGGTAAAACTTATGCGCGCCTTGATATTTCTCAGAAATTCCCCAATATAGGAATTATTCCCAAAACCGTGTTGTGCTTGCTCGCATGCAAAATGATGTTCCTTTTGATAGATCTATTATCTCTCTAGATCTAAATCTATTGACGACATTACATTATTAATTATAAATTTGATCGCCTCACTGAAGGACTTATTCATCTAATTAATGTTTACCAAGCCTTATCAAAGCTTATGTCATACCGACTCATACGAGGTTACACATGTACAATATTCACATAAAAGAGTCTTAAAATAGCGAAAGCGAAAACAAAACAATCTTGCAATCATGTAGAGCTAATGATATGTGTCGTGTTCTGAGAAAACTGGGTATAATGCATGTGCGTAAAGTTTCATCCCAGATTAGCCTGTGCAGTCCGCACAGGCTAATCCGGGACGACACTTTCCGCCTAAACTGGATTTTCGCTACGAAGAGACATTATTTAAACGAAAAATTCAATACAAGCGGAAATTGTCGTCCCTGATTAGCCTGTGCGGACTGCACAGGCTAATCTGGGATGACAATTTACGCACAAGCATTATACCCAGTTTTCTCAGAAAACGACACATATATGACTGCACAAGGTCGCACGTGTTCAGCCCAAGTCCGTCGAAACATCGAACTCGCAATATATAACTAGTTTTTGAAAATTATGTATTTCACAAAGACATTTTTATATTAATCTTCTTATTAAAACATGCATAAATTGCAACAATCTTAATAAAGAAAGGACCATACTTTCACTTTATACATGTGTTTAAAAATGATGTTAGTGTGCTCATTAAAATCGCAGGAAAAATACAAAACAAACACATATATTTCCTAACTGCAGATGCAAGCTGTGCTTTGCAGTCTGGTTTATCTTCAGCAATTTTGGTTTATCAACACAAAAACGTGATGTTTACCCTGACGACAACTTCCGGCCTACTCACCCAACCCTGACGACGACTTCCGGTTGAAGCGCATCGGCGGCCCACTTGTCAGTGGAGCGTCGAGACGGGTCATTTCCGTAAGCAGGTTGTCGAACTTGAAGTGGGCCATTCTGGTGTGCAGAACTTACCAGATCGTCGGAAAAAAGACCGGAAGTGGTTTGATGTGTTTCTGAAAACGAAATATAGAATGACAGAAACCAAATATCTGAGCAATAAATAACACATAATTTGTGTGTATGTAGAATCAATAAATAAGAAAAAGTCTCTCAGTTCGATAACAAAAAAGTTTCTTTTAAAATTAAATAATAAACAAATTGTTATGATTCTTGGTTACGAAACATTATAATTATGATTCGTATAATGCCATAGCAAGCGAATAACATGTTTAAGTAGGGTATGTTTACCAGACAGCAAAACGGTTCAACAAATAAAACAACAACAACAACAACATAATTATATTGATTTAACTTCTTTTTCACAAAGAATATCAATTCAATTGATTCAGCAATAATACTACGATATTATTTTATATACGAGTGACACGGACAGATACATGAATTTAAAACATACTTTAAGTGTACATTTGAAACTATTTCACATACTGTGCTCGTTTTTATTTGGATCTTTATTACTTATCACCTCTAACAATGCAAGAAACTTGAAAGACCAATTCTTTGAATGTTCTCTTCTTTTAGTACCAAAAATCAACCGCATCCAGTTATAACAATACATAACATATTTAGGGCATATGTGTTATATTATCTGTCTTTTCAGTATATGTTATAATTGCAAGGTTATATTTCTGAAATCAGCATGACAGCGTGATAGCAACCTAAGATGCATAAAACGATGAAACTTACCTGTTATAACTGAAAGTTCGCCTTGTTCAAAACACTTCTGTTCGTGGTGCAAACACATGTATCACAACTACACCATGGACATAGTGTCTCTGTACACGTATCCGAGTTTCCCGTGCACCCTGATTGTTTTTTTTTGCGATAGACATACATAAGAAACATGTCGCGTGTTTGTCGCTTTGTATAAACTACATGCACGGAAAATAAGCCGATTCTATTTTCCACAAATAGATGTACCGGTAATTCAGACGTCAGAAAAAACTGGTTTTCCCGCTGATTTACACGAGGCTCACAAACAAATGAACTAAACCAACTTTGTAACTAAATAAATCGTCATTCAAAGTAGTTGCCTCAANCGGACCCTGACAATACAACACAGTGTGAATTTATACAGTGGCTCTCTTCCATAAGGTTCGATCACGAGAGTATTAACAATCATTGCCTGTCTGCTAAAACGCCTTGTGATCAAGAAACGGAGGTCCTGTAAGCTCGCGAGATTTAACCATTTGAGCGCTGGAACCGGATTTTGAAGGCCTTTGCAAACAGTTTGGATCCAGATGAGACGCCATAGTGGCGTCTCATCAGGATCCAAACTGTTTGCTATTCTGATAGTATTCTTTGAAAAAAAATCAAAGAAAATGCTTATTTTAGAAATTTAGCAGACAACATTTTAGCAGACGACAAATTTCCCAGCATGCAAAGGGTTAACACACCACACAATATGAGCCGCGCTCTGGAAAAACTTAATGCATGTGCGTAAAGCATCGTCACAGCTTATCTCTGTAGTCCGCACAAGCTTATCTGGGACGACACTTTACGCACACGCATTGAGGCCCAGTTTTTCCAGAACGAGGCTCATAAAGACACCTGAGATTATCTGACAAGTTTGGCATGTCACACCGACATGATATATTGCTCTTAATATATGTGTGCAAGCGGAAGTTATACAATAACACTTACTTTGGGTTCGGTATTTTTATAGCAAATCTTAATCAAAACATTATTAATCATAAATTTTGATAATTTCACATCATGTTAAAGATACTCAGAATTTAATGTGCTGATAAAATAAATATATTTCATAAAATAAATTTTATTTAAACTTGGACATTAGATACTGGTGATTACACATTATTTGAGTAAATTTAGACCCAAATTATATTGCATCTATATATAGTGGTGCAACAGTAAGGCATATCCCGTATAACAATACGCATTGAATACATCTAATCTATTAGAGATGAAATATACCGTTTGAATATACCGCGATAAACCGATATACCGGAATATCGTTGCATCCCTAATTGCAACTGTTCATAAATGTGCAAAGTTTGAGGCAATATCTTCAGAGTATTACAAAAGAAGTCTACGAGTTATTTTCCCTTTGTTCCGCCATTACCTCGTCGTAACTGGGTGGCGCTTCACAGTAACTAGGTGGCGCCAAAGTGAGTCTGAAATTAGGATTCTCAAAACCACGTGACTGTTCATTTCCAGAAATCGTAAAAACGTCACTTCCGCTTTCGTTCTGCGATGTGGATCTGCATTTTCGACCACAACGTAGTATAATGTAGGTAAAGAGTGTTCCTAAAATAACAGGCAAGGCACCGAACAACAGTATGTAAACATAGGCTCGTGGGGCACACGTTATTTGTACTGTCGAGTCGAAATCGCCCTGTGACGTCATTTCGATAATGACCCTTTTTGTTTCGTAACTTAATTCAACGTAACATGAAGATAAACCAGTGCACACTTCGACGCTTTTGCTGACATCATAACGTGTTTCTAGCATTACGAATTCTGTTTCTACGTGTTTTGGGCTTTCGTCTATTGCCCCATTTATGATGACGTAGTAATAATCATCTGTTTCCGCGACGTTGACAGAGAAATGTTGAGATTGACTTTCGGTTTCACATTGTCGCAAATAGTACTCATATTTGGTACAAGTCCCACAATCCTCGGTCTCGACCCAATCTTGGAAGTTGTCTGCCCCTTTAATAATGACTAATTTCAGTCCCAACTCGCCGCATACATACACGTTTGCAGTTGTACCGGTCAAATGATAGAACTTCCATTTTGTGAAATACTGGTATTGTATGGTATTAGACATTGTCTTTTTGAATGTAGACGTGCCCGATATTTTTGGTTGTGTCGAAAGTGAATACACATTAAAATTTGACGGCGCTTTGATGTCAACAGACGAACACAATTCCGTTGATATCGAATCCAGCAATCTCATGTCGGTTGGAGAAACGGAGATAGCAATCTCGACGTAGTGACGATACACGAAAACTCCCGCGAGAACTGAACCGGACATGACGTAGAACCACGTGAGGCCGATGCGCGTTCGTGGCTTCATTTCCAGCAGACAAAATAAAAACATAAACAGCATCAAAATGGCGTAGCAGCAGTTAATTGGCGTCTCACTGTCGTCACTTCCGTTCGATCGGCGACGTCGCCTCGTTGGACGATCAACTGCCATATTGAAGACCGGAAGTGTTGATTTGCTGATGACGTCAAGATAAAATTGCAGCGACTGTAATTCAGAAATACGAAGCAACGTTTTAGTATTTTAAGAATGTTTACACGTATCGCTTCATTTTTTTCTTTCTGAAAATATATTCGGTGAAACAACTGAAAAAAAGGAAATAAAACACCAAGCACTCACACTCACAAGGATAAATTCGGACATCTCAAGATTCAGATCAATAACGCCGTATAACTATCAATCTTCAATGTTCTATAAGCAGTAATGGAGAAACTGTTAATTATGAGTGTCCCTCATTTCTACAACAAATGCATGAATACAATCTCGTGGTTTAATCTTATGCCGTTCTCAGCACAAAAACTACTAGTCAAATTTTCCGGAACATTTAGTGAATTATTGATACTAAAGCCGATTTAAGCAATAAAAGACCTTACACCAATCTTACCGTTTGCTACATTCCTCATGCATTAAATGACCTGATTCGCACACATACAACATTGTTATTGTTTATCTCTTAATATTAATACATATCAGATATAGGGTGGCGTGATAACGTCGTACAGGCCTGTATCATGGACATTAAGATATCTATACATATAGTATCAGTAGGGAAAATGGACTAGGTTAACGTAACGTAAACGATCGTAGTTTATATCACTTACATTACAAGGCGTTGACAGAATTTTCCGCAACGCTGTACGTCCCCTTCACATCAGCTCGTTGATTGACTCAAATTGACGAGGCTAAAATGTTTGAAGGCATAAGATAAAAATTGACATTTAGAATATTTTGTTCATACCGGATACATCATTACAAAACTTATACTCTATCAGTGTAAATGTTTTCATAAAATGGATTGATTTTGAGTATATTTATATCAGTTTATATTGAAATTGTTCTACCTTGGACCTCGACTTATGATGTTTACAATAGAAACATGAGGGAGGGGGGGGACGCTATCTTTCTGTGTCATAAAAAAACTAGGAAATACCTTTAAAGTAAACATATCAGCAAATAACGTTGACACACTCACACACGATTATAGTTTTAGAAATTCTTAGTTCAGCGTTTGAACAAGTTAGTTTACATAAACTAATATTTCACCAAATGAAGACAATTAAAGTGTACTACAAGTAGGGCTCTGATAGAAAATATTGAGCATCTCTGTTAAAGTGTGTTGTTGATAATGGCCTCATATAAAAAATATACTTTATTCGCGTCAAACGTAACTAAGTAGTAAACTCTTATAACAATGTTACTTGATTTTGGTATAGTTCAATGTGTTGCAAACAGCCTTTACGCTATGCGTTCTGATAAACAGTAAATCAATGAATACATTTCAAAAGATTAAACAGTTGATATATTACAAATGAAGCGTATATGAAAATGGGGCTTAATGCATGTGCGTTAAGTGTCGTCCCAGATCTCCGTGCAATCCGCACAGGCTAATTAGACACGACAATTTCCATTTTTATGGATTTTTTCGTTCAAAGAAGTCTCTTCAAAGCACAAATTCAATCTAGGCGGAATGTGTTTACCCTGAATAGCCTGTGTGGACTGCACATACTAATCTGGGACGACAATTTACGCACATGCATGAAGTCCCGATTTGCCAGAGCGCGGCTCATATTCATAAAGATATTTCGAAAGATTAAACATTTGAAATATTACCAAGTGAAGCGTATGTATGTTATCAAACCGATTTTGAAATCTTTATCAGCTCAGATGATCGCCTCCGTCAAACGACACAATTATTATCTAACTCGTGCCTTGCTATTTTTAGTTAGATAGGACACTTAACGAAACTTTGTATAAATACCGAGATTTGATGACATCCTTTAAACAATAATAGTTTGAAACAGTTGGATACTACGAAAAGGTACTATGTCTTCCATTTATCTTGTTTCACATAACAATGACCATAATGATAATACTGATAATAATAATAATAATAATAATGATGATGACGGTGATGGTGATGATAATACTTTGTGTGACAGCAACAACAGGACTAGTAGAAGAAGAAGTAGTGTTTTTCGATTATAAACTTTGCGACTCTCCCTTGTACTATCTATATAGATACAGTACTCTCCCTTGTACTATCTATATAGATACAGTACTCTCCCCTTCTACTATCTATATAGATACAGTACTCTCCCTTGTACTATCTATATAGATGCAGTACTCTCCCTTGTACTATCTATATAGATACAGTAGAAGTTAAGACAACTGCAATAGAAAAAATAATTAAGTAGGTACTTTTCGTTTATACCTAATGATAAAATATGACATTTCTGCAGTGAAATACCAGCAGTGAAAAGAACAAAATTGTATTGTTCTTTTCACCGGTGAAAAGAACAAATTTTCCGAATTCCTTTTTCTATTTTTAGATTATCATATCAAGATGTACTTCCCTTGTTAATATCCTTGTTTATATTTTGTCTATGATAACGAGTGAAGTAAAATCGATTATCCACCGAATCCAACAAATAAATTCCTTTTGCTTTTATGCTTTTTTTACCGTTTAATTGGATTGTAAAAGAGATTAACTGAAGAATTTTCCTGGAATAATGACGTCATTTCGTCAACAAGATGACGTCATTTCAATGTATTGAGGCACGCCACGGGAGAGAGGGTCACTTTTCAGCGAAAGGGATAATTATAATTAATTATTTTCTTGAAAAAGAGGCATAAAACAAACAGAAAATTTGTTAATGTCAGTGTAAGAGCGTTTGTTATTTCACTCGTGATCATAGAAAAATAATATTTTCACTCGTGGCTGCGCCACTCATGCGCCACTCATGAAAATATATTTTCTATGATAACTCGTGAAATAACAAACGATCTTACACTGACATTAACAAATATCCTCTATTTATTGTATGCATGCAAGAAATGCAGGAAAGGGTAACTGAGATTTTCATAATATCACTCACTGCTGGACTTCAAGTGAACAATAAAACGTTAAATTAAAATGTAAATTGCCTCCCTTCTTTTTGATGATAGGAAGAAGTGTCGCACCGAAAACAAACACTTGAGCATCGTTCACGGACAACGTGGCTTAATGTATATGCGTAAATTGTCGTCCGAGAAAAGCCTGTGCAGTCCGCACAGGCTAATCAGAGACGAAACTTTCCGCCTACACTGGATTTTAACTAATTAAAGACTTTCTTTCAACGAAACATACCATAAAAGCGGAAAGTGTCGTCCCTGATTAGCCTGTGCGAACTACACAAGCTAATCTGGGACGAATCTTTACGCGCATACATAAAGCTGTGTTTTCCTACTGCGCGACTCAAATGCACTTAAATATCGCTAAGTTGTCGCACTGAAAACAAGTACACTTAAATATCGCTAAGTTGTCGCACTGAAAACAAGTACACTTAAATATCGCTAAGTTGTCGCACTGAACACAAGTACATTTAAATATCGCTAAGTTGTCGCACTGAAAACAAGAACACTTAAATATCGCTAAGTTGTCGCATTGAAAACAAGTACACTTAAATATTGCTAAGTTGTCGCACTGAAAACAAGTACACTTGAATATCCTCATGTTATTATTCAGCGATGACTCACGGTGTCGGCTCAATATCCACTGGGGGAGGAGGTGGGGGATTTAGTGGCGGCGGATTCAACAGCGCGGGATTCAACGCTGCCGTGGTTGCAGGCGCCGCCAGTTCCGGTAGCCGACGACAGCGCAACACCGACGCTGCCAACGGCGAATGTTGCTGCTTCTTTTGCAGCCTTATCCTGTTTTTCACCTGTCTGATAAAAATGAAGCCGCGCACGCGCATTATCCTCACGTGGTTCTACGTCATACTGGGGGCTGTTCTAGCGATTGTCCTCACCCTTAGGCATAATGCGAGCGCCGAGGTTCCGATCTCGCCCTCCGATATGAGAATTGTGAACCCGCCCTCGATGGTGTTTTGCGACCGCGTTCAGCTCGATTGTTCATCTTCACTCGATTATTACGTCATGAAAAACGAGCCAATCATCGATGAGAGCAAACTGTTCAACTATACAGAAACCGTCTATGGTAACATTGAAAGAAACACATATGAATATTGGGGATTTTATTTGCTGAAAGGGTCAAAGGTCAAGATGTCTTACGCAATTTCAGACAGTATAGCATTCTACATTTTTAAAGGTGACGACGGTTTCAACGAATGGAAAAAAGACTCGAACTGTAATGATTGCTATTGGAAACAAAGATATCTGTTTTACAGTGGAACTACAGGGGAGTATAATATTACTGAAACTGACCAGTATTATTTCCTGTTTTCCTATGATAATCAGTTTGTTTTCCCGTCCGTGCGCGTCGATATCACATTCCATCTGTCACGTACCCGATATGTCATCGATGATGTCAACATTCGATGTCCCAATAACTTTGATTGTAGCGTTGAGCTTAATGGTGAGTCGCAAGTAATAGTTGCAAGAATGCCAGAACATTCCTCATTCGACTCTCCTGTAAATGTATACTGCCGACCTCGTGTTTACATGTTCTTCCTGTTGTACGCGCTTGCGCCTTGCGTCGTAGGAATCTGTGTCACAGTTGCTATTTTAAGAAACGCGAGAAAGAAAAATAGTTCCCAGAGAGATCGACGCGAAAGCACCGTTCACATTGTTTCTAATGATGGACGTTTGTCTGGTTTTGTGAACGAACGCGGACAGCAAGGACTCAGTAATCCTTCCGACGCAGTAATACGTCCTCCTAGTTATTCGGCAGCACAAAAAGTAGTCCAATCAAACAGCGGGCCGCCTCCATCTTACGAACGAGCAACAAATAAGGAATAAGTTTAATTCCTTCGGAAAACATTTACATTTGATTTATAACACTATCTTTTGACATAAGGAATGTTCGAATATATTTTCAGGGATACTTGTATTGTGTATGTAACAAAATGTATTGTGTATGTAACAAAATAATGTCGTAAATGTAAATAACACTACTATTGCTATTATTAACCTTTTGAGCATCTCAATGTAATTGTGTTTCACACACATGTGTTTGTAGATGTACAATGTGTTTCATTTTTAAGAGAAACACTTACTCTTCATTGTTCTGTGCCATTTTTATACCAACATGTATGAAACAGATTATTAAGACGCCTTATTTATATTCTAACTGGCCATGATGACATCAGTAATGAAAATTTGTACGTATGAATGCCAGTCAATAGTGGGGTTGTTTCTTGTGACGTTCACAAAGTATATTTTGTAGTCAATTTCTGGAATTTTTTTATTAATAAGGAAACTAATATATCACATTTCATTGAGCCGATATATTGAGTATACATGCTTGGTTTTTCAATCTCTTACAATATTGTATGATACTGTAAATTCATTTGCATTTTATGAATACCTTATTTGCAGTACCAAAGATACGTACAGTTTTTTTTGTAAATGTAACTGTGTGACATATAAAAATATTCAATAATTTCCGTTCTTGTTTTTACTTTTCTGACGATGTTTGTTTGTAAAGTATGCATTGCAATTTCATGTATCAATTATGTTAACGCAAATTATTAGATGTAGTTGAGTCATTTTTCAATCATAACATTTACAAAAAAGCAAATTATAACAAATATTGATGATAAAAATGTTATTTTTATTAACACAACATTTCGCCATTTTTTTTTACAGAATTACAGGTGAAGTGAGAAATGTTGATAATAAAATATTGATGCAATCGACGTCCAATCGGGACGAGGTTATTCCATATTTCCATCGAACATGTGCGTAAATCACGTAAGGCGATGGGCGCGGCGCGCATTGGGCACTGTTTAATTTAATTTAATTTAATTATAGCGACTAATCGACAAGAGACTTTACATTTAGGTTGAATACAGCCATGCATTAACTATTTGCTGGTTTAAAATGTTTCATGAATACGCAATTTAACATGTATTTGTTTAGCCTTATTAAGTACTGAATATGAATCATATGCAAAATATTAAATCTTGAAGCATTATATATACAATACTGAAATGCTTAACCCATGATTAAAACATTGCATTGTAAATAAAAAAAATATGGGCAAGCGTTATAAATTATACTACTAATGATTATTATAATAATACACAACATATTAATTTATGACCAATATTTGTATTAAAAAAGATATTGGTATTGTCAAATAAATAAACCGAATTATATTTTTTTTTTATTTTTTTTTATTAATAATCAACCCAGTCATTAATTTGAGTAAAACAATTTATACATATATCCTGTCATCTAAGGTCTTTTTAGCCAGTTCTATAAACGGTAAAAGCAGTCTTTATTTAATAAATACTCGATTGCCTTCTTAAGATTCTCTCTCTCAAACTGAACACATCGTTCATTCATTTTCAAAAGTGCAGCGTAACGTGATAAAAAAAATATTAGAAGTTAGTTTAACGCGCGTCTTATACAGCCTTTCAATAAGAGACCGATCACGCGTTGTGTGTATCAATGTAAGATTGCTTCATACTGGATACGAGATCTTTCTTACGGAGGATTCAGGAGATAGTCGATGTATGACGATTGATTGCATCGCGTCCCGATTTTCATTTCACCTCACGAGAACCGAAATGAAAGATTACATTATTGTCGATACACGCAGATTATTCGAAGCGATCATGTGAAAATCGCCCCACACATATTTATAGATTATAATCTCATATATGATAGAGACGGCCGTGGAACATACCAGGCCAGTGTTGATAAGCGCGTTATGTTATCACAACGCATTTTCAGTCAGTTTATGTCGGCCATGTTTGCAGTAGTTTTAACAAGTGAGAAACTTTATCACACATGTAAGTAGCTCTTTAATTAAAAAATGTATGGGTACTGTTTTATCTATAAAAGTTACGCTGGCAAATATATGCCTTTTAAATACTTAAATCAGTCATTTAAATGCTTTTTTATATTTTTATCTGTTCTAAACAATGTCAGCGTACACTTGATTTTGTCCGTCATTGAATGTTTTCGCGAATCATTAAAATGTTATGAAATCTCGAGTTGTTTTAAATAGAAAATGTATCTAAGTTACAGATAACAACGCAATAGAGGTCACAATATATTAAACGATTTCATTAACAAATTCAATGTAAAATCAATAACTTTAACAAAAAAATAAATTAAACGTTTTGACTAACCCTAGAGGGCCTCATAACAAAACCTTTTCATTAAAGAGCATTCAACGCCGAATTTATTTAAAACATACAAAAGATAGGTCATGAGATAAGAACGAAAGAACTCGACACGAATCAAAGGTCGCTGTTTTACGGCCATCTTTTTGCCTGTACACTCCAGCTGAAGGTATACTGTTAAATGTCAAAGTCTCATCATGCAGTTTCCAACCTCTTAGCAAAACAGTGAATTTGTAGTACACAACAATGTTTTTCCTCACACACGCACAAAGAAATATTAAAAAATAAAGTCACGACAGGTGCCCAAACAGAGAATCGTGTCTTCAAATAAATGGCATAGATTGTTTTTAGAGAGTAGAGTTTTGCACACCTTAAATATTTAGTATATTGTTTCTATAAATAGATCTTATCGGTCAAAAGATAATGGTTGTTTGGTTTCCCAAGGTAAAACTGACATGTTTAAAGGTCGTGTGAAAAATCTGATATTTATCAAAGGGTTAACATTTGCAATACGAGTGTGCCTTAATTGCTTGCGCTTATTTAAATTATTGAAGCTTGGATATTAATTATTTTGTATAATTTTATTTAGTCAAATTGCTCTAACCGTTATAACATATTCCGTATCGTATGAATCAATGACAAGTCTATTTTAGCTGATATCGAAACCCAAAGCGTGCGGTAGCCACCAAAATGTTTTTTTTTACTGCTTAGCTGCTTTATAATCGATTGTTTCGCATTGATATGCATACTTTTTTTTTATCAGAATATCTAGTGCCATGGTAAATGATGGCGGTGTTATTCTAAAATCAACTTTATGAAACGTGTGATGCATACATTTGTCACAAATAAACATACATAGTTTTCTTTACCCTTCCAACTATACTAAAGAAATATAGTATTTAACCATTATCCCACTGAAGAACTGACGACATGATTTACAACGTTCTACCCAGATACTTACTACTTTTTTTAATAACCTCCTCTGCACTTATAAATTTATAGAAAACTATATGCTCAACCAGCAAATAAAAGTTGATATTGACTGAGCCTAATATTGGTTTGAAAGCATTCAATCCAGTCTTGTAATTTATTACCATATTAATAAAGAACGTATGACACACACCACCTTTTCCCCAGTACATTTCTTANTTATTTTCGATACACGCAGATTATTCGAAGCGATCATGTGACAATCGCCCCACACATATTTATAGATTATAATCTCATATATGATAGAGACGGCCGTGGAACATACCAGGCCAGTTTTGATTAGCGCGTTATGTTATCACGACGCATTTTCAGTCAGTTTATGTCGGCCATGTTTGCAGTTGTTTTAACAAGTGAGAAACTTTATCACACATGTAAGTAGCTCTTTAATTTTAAAATGTATGGGTACTGTTGTATCTATAAAAGTTACGCTGGCAAATATATGCCTTTTCAATACTTAAATCAGTCATTTAAATGCTGTTCATATTTTTATGCTATTATCGAGTATGTACGAATGGTATATCTGTTCTAAATATTGTCAGCTTACACTTGATTTTGTCCGTCATTGAATGTTTTCGCGAATCTTTGCATTAAAATGTTATGAAATCTCGAGTTGTTTTAAATAGAAAATGTATCTAAGTTACAGATAACAACGCAATAGACGTCACAATATATTAAACGATTTCATTACCAAATTCAATGTTAAAGCAATAACTTTAACAAAAAAAATAAATTAATCATTTTGACTAACCCTAGAGGCCCTCATTACAAAACCTTTTTATTAAAGAGCATTTAACGCCGAATTGATTTAAACCATACAAAAGATAGGTCATGAGATATGAACGGAAGAACTCGACACGAATCAAAGGTCGCTGTTTTACGGCCATCTTTTTGCCTGTACACTCCAGCTGAAGGTATACTGTTAAATGTCAAGGTCTCATCATGCAGTTTTCAACCTCTTAGCAAAACAGTGAATTTGTAGTACACAACAATGTTTTTCCTCACACACGCACAAAGAAATATTCAAAAATAAAGTCACGACAGGTGCCCAAACAGAGAATCGTGTCTTCAAATAAATGGCATAGATTGTTTTTACAGAGTAGAGTATTGCACACCTTAAAATTTGGTATATTGTATCTATAAATATATCTTATCGGTCAAAAGATAAAGGTTGTTTGGTTTCCCAAGGTCAAACTGACATGTTTTAAGATCGTGTGAAAAAGCTGATATTTATCAAAGGGTTAACATTAGCAATACGAGTGTGCCTTAATTGCTTGCGCTTATTTAAATTATTGAAGCTTGGATATTAATTATTTTGTATAATTTTATTTAGTCAAATTGCTCTACCCGTTATAACATATTCCGTATCGTATGAATCAACGACAAGTCTACCGTTTGGTAGCCACCAAAATGATTTTTTTTTTACTGCTTAGCTGCTTTATAATCGATAGTTTCGCATTGATATGCATACTTCTTTTTTTATCAGAATATCTAGTGTCTTGGTAAATGATGGCGTGGCTATGGCGATGTTATTCTAAAATCAACTTTATGAAACGTGTTATACATACATTTGTCACAAATAAACATACATAGTTTTCTTTACCCTTCCAATAAAGAAATATAGTATTTAATCATTATCCCACTGAAGAACTGACGACATGATTTACAACTTTCTACCCAGATACTTACTACTTTTTTAAATAACCTCCTATGCACTTATAAATTTATAGAAAACTATATGCTCAACCAGCAAATAAAAGCTGATATTGACTGAGCCTAATATTGGTTTGGAAGCATTCAATCCAGTCTTGTAATTTATTACCATATTAATAAAGAACGTATGACACACACCACCCTTTCCCCAGTACATTTCTTATTAACGTCTATTCCATGCATCCCCGCAATAATTCATTTACAGAAAACTATCTCTACATTCAACAAATGTTGCGTGTTCTGAGAAAACTGGGCAAAATGCTAGTGCGTAAATTGTCATCCCAGGGGCGACAATTTCCGCTTTTATGGAATTTTTGGTTTAAATGATGTCTCTTCTTAGCGAAAATCTAGTTTAGGCGGAAAGTGTCGTCCCGGATTAGCCTGTGCGGACTGCACAGGCTAATCTGGGATGACACTTTACGCACAAGCATTTTGCCCAGTTTTCTCAGAACACGCCACAAATAAAAGCTGACAGTTGAACAGTCAAATCCTTTTTTGAAAGTTTTCTATCTGATATTGTAATCTTGTGCCAAATTAATAAAGCAAGTTTAAAATACAACACCTTTTCTCGTGACTCATTCTTAATGAAACTTGGTCAGAGTGTTTACCTCGACCAAACCTAGACTAAATAGAATCTGGTTTACGTCGGTAAAAAACTAGGTCACCAGATCAGATGTTAGGACAACATTTTTATCCATATAGAGGCCACATTTATGATTCAATCTTTATAAAACTTGGTCAGCATACTAATCTTGACAATATCTGGGCCGGATTCGAAACTGGGACTTGTACGTCCTAAAACAAGTTCGCTTGGTCAAATCTAGGTTAAACCTTACTATCACTAAAAAGGCCACAAGTATCACTCATTCTTGTTGAAACTTGATCAGAGTGTACATCTTGATACTATAGAAGACAAGTTGGAATCGTGGTCATGTGCGTCTGCAAACTAGACCACGAAGATTTTTTTTAGAAATGATTGGTATCACTAAAGATGTCACATGAATGGCTCAATCTTTATAAAACTGGTTCTGACTATTTATCTTGACAATATCTAGACCGTGGTAGAATCAGGTAAATGTGCTTCCACAAAGGTCAATAATTGAAATCTCATATCAGTTAGTCAAACAAAACTAACTCAACTGCATTTTTAAGTGACAACAGAGTTCGGACAGGACAATAGTTTATACAAAATTACCAATTCCTAAATAATTTTCAATCTGGGATTATTGAAAACAATTGCAAATGTATACAACCGTAACTTCAAAAACTATATCGGCTTCAAAGCATAGTGAATCTGATTGTTGACATCTCATGTAATTATTTCAGTTGGGGAACTGTCAAATGACAAAACAGTTTTTAGAATCAGTCAATGTTAACATCGTTTCAATATGGTCAAACATACTAATGACATAATTAGAAAATCTACTTGAATACACAATTATTTTCAGACATGGTTCGATATTACTAATTTATGTTTTACAGGACCTTCTCAAGCAAGCACTTTGCTCCAGAAACAATCTTTTTATACTTCATTCTGTGATGTTTGTGATAGAGCACTATGGCGAGTCTATCTGATGTGTTCACTGAGAAGGAGAGAACGAACTGGCTGAAGGCATGGCTTGCAGTTGACATTGCCAAGTCTGGTTTAGAGCAGTTTGTGGATAACGAGGCTAAAGCTGTACACACCAATATATACAACACTGTCTGGACAAGTATTCAGTCGCAAGCGACGTGTTTAGGCTGTCACACTGCAAACTTGCTGAAATGCCCAACGCAAGGAGTTTGTAATAAACGAGGAGCACAGAGTACATGTACCTCTATGCATGATGACGCGGCAAAACAACCACGACCGTGTCCTGCTAATGTGTGCAACAAAGTCCATGACGAAATTGTAAAGCAGCATGCATTTAACAAACCGTCATGGAAGAACACAATGGCACAACAATGGGTAACAAATCCATGGCAAATTGCCAAGGCTTATTTACCTCCAGACGGATATGCTGGAAAGTGTTCCGTTCAAGATACAGACTTCAATGGAATCATCAGTTTTATGATGAACTGCAAACACTTTGACAACAAGTTGTTATTCCCCATTGCTCCAGGGCAACACAATGCTCTGTGTCTTCTGACAAAAGTAAGTGGACAATTATGCTTGTCAATTTATTAAATCAATTTGCCTGTGATGAGTTTATTTGAATAGAACCTTTCGGCCGGCATTCCAGCCAAGTTGTGTATCATTTATGTTGAATGCTATCAAAGTTATTTGTTGAACATTTAAATATTCAATGCTATAATTGTTATATTCAAATCTGAATAACGGAGAAATTTTCCTTAAATGGCTACAGTGAAACCGTATTATCTCTCTAGAAGTATCATGTGAAGCTCATCTGAGCACATCTTACACATGGTGAGCTTTTGTGATCACCATTTGTCGAAAGATGGTTGTGTGTTGTACGTCATAATCATTTGCCTTGTTAACACTTTAGAGGCCACATTTAGAACATTGGTTGTAATGATATCTCGGATGAGTTTAAAATGATTCTGGTCTGTTGTTTCTGTTGTTTTCACCTTTGGTCCAATTATAAAAAAAAATCTTAGAACATGGTTTGTTCTAATGATATGTTGTCCGTGAACGAAAATGCTTCCGTTCGTTAAAAAAATGGCTTTCACGAGAAAGACATTGTTCCTTGTATGACTTTGGTGAAACCTTGTGAACATTCTGAAAGCCACATTTTAGTCCAATTGTAATCTTCAAGAAACTTCCTCTGAATATTTGTTTTACTTATATTTCGACCGAATATTAAAATGGTTCAAGATCGTTAAAAAAACATGGAATTAAGGGGCCGAGTAAGTTTTCTAGAAATATTGCTCTAGGAAAACCTTTCAACATTGTCACATGTTTGGTTACAATCTTAATAAAACTTGCTCAGAATATCTCAGCAGAGTTCGAAAATGGTTCCGGCTTGCCTAATATAGGTGTATTTAAACCTTGCTTATTTGCTGAATCAGTGTAAAAATTAACGAGCTCGCCTATTCATTCAGTAATTAAACGAGCCATTTACAAATTGTTGGCCCTATCCCATAATTACATGTATTTTGACATGATATTTTGTTTCACAGTAAAATACTGTTTATAGTTACTTTACCAACCACAACACATCATTAGTCCTCATGAAAATTAACATGATACATGGGACATCATAAAATTACTTGATGTTAGAGTATTTTGGGTACTTTGTGTCAATACAAACCAAGTTTGGCATATACATTTTCAATTGTAAATGAAAGAATGAGCAATTGAATGATGAATTCCACAGCATACTGTAAACTTCCAACATACGAGGTAACACAAATCACGTGTTATACAAATATTCCGCATGTATTTACTTTTTTCTAAAAAATACAATAACTAAGAATCGATATGTTCAGACAAATATACTAGTATTTGGTTGTAGGTCACACATGACAGATTCATGCAATGTTTTTATTGTTAAACTGTGTTTACCACACTTCGTTTAACAAGCAGTACGTTCTCATTGTCCTCGTATTGTGTGTGGTTGTAAATAAAGTGAACTGGTTTTTGCTAAAAGCATATTAGCACAATGGTGAAAATTTAGGTTCATGTGTAGAAAACACAAACAAACATCACTAGGGTTGATCCTGATGCTTAATACGTATGTTACCGGTTAACGTTTTTTTAAACATGCATTATTGTAATTTGAGCTGATTCATTGAAGAGTATACGACAGTCAGTCGCCGTGGCGTAGTGAATATGGTGTCCGCCTAGCGATCGGGAGGTCACGGGTTCGAACCCCACTGGGAGCGTTCCTTCGATCTCACCCAAAGACACCAAGTACTGGATCTAGTCCCAGGAAACGGACTCGAGAGCGTTCCTATAAGCCTTAGGCTTTCGATGCAATCGAGCTAAAATAAATAGGTTTAAGCTAAGAGTATACGACCTTACACGTCATCACCAAAATAAGAAAAGCATGTATATGCCAATACAAATATAACGTGTTTAATATAATGTTGCATATATTTAAAATTATTTTACACAACATCACATCCATGTTTGCACTGTTTCTATACAATATCTCATTCATTTCAGGCAATACATAATATAAGTTACTCATATGTTCCATATTTTATTAGGCGCGAGAAATCGGCAGGACTGTGCGGCACTCGTCTCAATGTAAACTCACAGACGCAGATCTGCAGGACATTTTCACAACACTGACTGACGTGCTGTCTGACCCAAAGTGTCTAGCACATGATGTCGCTGCACAGGAGGCTGTGAATAAACTAGCAGAGGTAAATAACTGTTGTTAAAGATAGAAGTGTTCAGTGACAAACCATGCCGTTCGCCGCATACAGTTAGAAAAATAAGTGTCGATCTAACATTGTTTACGAAGGCAGATATTATGTTGTAGTTCTACTTTAAGTAAATGACCTGATATGATTCTCTAGATTTGATTAATCTAACATGAATTGCATTTATTAAGACAACTACCTGAGACATTTAATAAGTATCTTTTGATTCAGAAACATGTATGTATGTCATAAATATGTAGATAAATATGCCTACATATACAAACGTTTTGTGTTAAATTAAAACCTACATGCATCTGAAATGTATCCGTTTTAATCTTGTTTACCAGTGACTAATTTGTAATATGAAGTGCAGTGTGTGTGTGCGTCTCAAACATTTAAATAAACTATAATAATATAATCCTGGAATTACCGCAGAACGTAGCCAAACCCTGATCGTCTGCACTGATAAACATTTTAACGTCGATGAAACGCTGACCGCAACTCGAACTCACGACCGTTTTGTTATTGTAGCAATATTACAGTTGTACATATTAATTCTATGCAACAGTTTTTGGATGGTTTATATATGTTTTTACATTTTTATGTTTATCCAATACAGCTACAAAAGGACAAATTAAAGATAACCACAGAGGAAATGATTCATTTACTAGGGGCTGCTCAAGACAAACTTCAGAAAGTTCAGAATATAGCTGATGAAGCCATGAAGATGCAGATGAACCTTAACCAGTTTAGAAAGGATATCAATGAACACACGGACAAATGTAAACAGGAACTTGATGACCACACAGCCAAATGTACACATGCTATAGATGAACATGTTAGCAAGACTGTGGAATCGACCTATGAACAATCTTGTAAAGGTATTTCAGAATTGTATTGCTCTGAATATTTTATATTAATAACTCAAAAGAATTTTTTCGGATAAGTCCTCAAGTATGTGTAACTGAATAGTCGTTCTCAGTATGCTTAGTATTAAATCGTATCTTCAACAACAAACCATGCACATAACTGCTAGTTAATTTTCCTATTTATTGTTTTTGTTTGTGATTATGAACTTTATTGGCAAATACACTAGCATTACTATGTAGTGTTTTCTGTTGAACATGCATTAAGTGAACCAGTCCTAGAGATATTAGAATCACGAATAAAATTTCTCTGATAGGAAGTACGTAGTAACGCGCTTTTAGCCAAAGTACAAAACATATTCAAATTGCAGTTAAAATTGTTTTCCTTGTGCTTTCTTTGTTTAGTTACTATAACAACTTTATATCGTCAGCATTTCTACTATTTTCTACATTCATGCCTCTAGACATTCATACTTGAGGCTCTTCTGTCATATTAGAATGGACATGATGATAAAAAGACTAAAATATAAATACATGTACTCGAATATAGTCCTAAGTATTAAACCGGTTCAATCTCTAATGATGTAAAGCAAAGCATGACTTATTTTTGTAAAGGCTTGCAAAAGGAGAACAATTTATAAAGTATACCGACCTTAAATTTGTTATTTAAACAATATTATGATATCCCTGATCTGTTTACAAATATACAATCCCGACATTATCGTAGAAAGCCATGACGTTGGGACATTATATATCCGATCGGGCTATAATTTACCTCGCGTGTGGGCCTTAAACAAGTCACACGGGTTTACTGAACATTCCGTTTAAGCTATTAATTTATAGACGTTTATTAAAATGCATAACTCAATTCAATGTGTATAAGCGCTTGATTTTCATTGAAACTCTGCACGTTTAATTTGTGTGTTTTTTTATAATTTTTGTTTCAAGTACAGCATGTTTGGAATAATACTATAAATATCATACTCATCATTCGAAAATGTATCATTTGTGGAAAATTCTATGACAGGGGGGGGGGAATACGTATAGGGAAATGGCCGTTATTTAAAGGGTCTTAAGGAAAAAAATATGTGGTTAAATCATAAAATGAATCTTAACTCAAAAGCTTTCGAACACTCTAGACGCCGCAGTTATAACCCCGTCACCATGAAACATGCTTAGAATTGTTTTCTAATTATATCATGGCCGAGTTCTAAAGTGGTCATTGAAACAGCACAATCTTATCAAACCAGTTCGTTGCAAACGGGTCTCAGATGACCAACCTAGAGCCGTTGGCCTTTTTAAAAATATAATAATAACATTTATAATAACAATGCTACTGCTTAAACTACTACTTCACATACTACACCTACTCCTACTTTTACTTGTAGTATTACTACTTCTTATAATAATAATAATAATAATAGTTATTATTAAAAAGTTCATGACATACTATTGGTAATACTTCGTTTTGAGTTGGGTTTGAGAAGTTCGCGATATAACGTGATTAGTTTATATGGCGCTAACACCAGTTTTGCAGAAGGGTTAGTTCTTAAGTGTTATAGCATCATAATCTTACATACTCAGATTCAGATACAAATTTAGGAAGATGCCGCAATAATGGTTGTAAAATGCCAATGTATACAAACGTGCTGTGTTTGTTGTATGTAAGGTATTTACAATAGCAATTCCAATTTTTTGAAGTACATGAACATCTTCATGCAAATTGCAATTGACATATATCAATTTCATTTATTAAGAGGATTCATATTTTCAAACAATATTTTCAAAAGATACATGAACAAAAGAGGATTCGATTGTTACGTTATTCAGTGTAAATAAATTCGGTCAGGACGAAACAACATGCATTTGCTTTACACTCAATGACTTAATAATTGTAAAGAGACAGGAACTTGAAAGATACGCGTTTATTATTTTACAGACAAAATGTATTTTATATGAAACTCGGCATCACAACCCAAATGAGGATGTAAGTTTAATAAAAACGTGCTTAATTCTTGAGCTAAGACGCTGATGTAAGTCAATGACATATATGGACACATTTCCTCAAACCTATCTTCAATGGAAATGTTTTAAATAAATGTTATTTTTATTGTTGTACTGACTTATGTTCCTGTATCAAAAATTGCTCAATTGCTTAAATTAAAATCTTACGGATGTTTACACTATTAAATATCATAAATGTTTCTATAATTGTATTATTTATCCATTTAAGATACTAATTTAAATACAGTTTGTGGAACATGAATGCTTGTTATAAGAAATCAGCTAAATATAGACACACATATTGATACCTTACTAGTACGAATAAGTCGGTAAAAAAAACTGCCCACGGAACATTCAGATTCTCGTTTCATTTTTACTTATGGTCTTTTTGATTTAATCACTCGACTGATATGGTAAATTGGAATTCTTAATGCAATATAAAACGTTATCATATGATCGGTAAATAAACACAATTTACGCTGCCTACATAGTTTGACGAACGCCTATATATCAGCCATACTCTTGCAAGTCCGGTTTTGCCCGTGTCATACGTTTGGTATAATAATACATCAGTTATAATGTCTGGTGTTGCATTTGATACGATGAGGGTATATATTGTAAATCATTTCAAGGTCTTATTGTAAACAACGTTTCAATTCCAATGGCTGAAAACGTTTACATCCATTAAAGATGGGATGAGAATATTTAAATTGCGTTTAAATTTTAATTGTATGTATGGTCGTTCATTGTATTGGAAATTGATTACTTGCCTTTAATAAAAGACTAGCATGGGCTAAAAAAAGACTTTTCTACTGATACTTATTCTGGAGTTAAATTATTATTAAATGATACATAGAATAGTGTTTATTTCGTATTATGTATGTATGTATGTATAAATGTAAAAGCGAAATACAAATGGTCAATTGTAGAAAAGCTTGGTATCGTTGACGCACAAACGGCTTTGAAGACTCTTGAAGAGACTCATGAAGAGATGATCAGAAGTCATGAATGCGAGCGTAAGGCGATGGCGGACAAGATATCTAGCCTTGAGCATATTATGGCCGCCGACAAGGAGGCCATGGCCAGGCTTACAGAGGTATGAAACTCGCGACTGGCTTATACATATTTGACGGATGTGTTTGTTCTCCACATTAAGTATTTGTCAAACATTTATTTGCTAAAAATGAACCGAATACCTTACTCGATTTAACAGTTTCTGTTTTCCCTTGTTGTTTGGTATGTTTTGGTACTATTGAAAGGCGTCATAACGATTACATGCAGGAACGACACATATTTCATAATCGTTCTTGCTCGCATATGCATTTATCTTACGTTTAGAAAAATGCTTATCTAAGAAAGCAAATAAAAACATATTTTGTAACGTTATAACGCGACAACGAAATGTACATTTTTCGGTTCGGTGGTCTGTATTCGGTGTGTGTCATTCTAGAATGTGCGCAAGTTTAAAGGGCGATAAATCTCTCAGATTGGTCCTCCTTTAAATATTTTCTTACTGCCATGTATGCTGTCCAAAGTAGTATTATAATTATTCTGCGATATATAATTGCTAATAAAAATTACAACGGAAGTAACCGTACTGCATTTTGTTTTTCGGTGACAAAATCGTCCCAATGTCAGAATTTAAAAAGAAATAAACAAATGTCCTCTGAAACCAAAAGGTCTTGGGTGTAATTTTGAGCCGTTTTAATGAAAGGTATAACGAAAAAGGTATCCAATGTCTGATAATATAAATAATTTTTGTCTTTAATCTTGAAAGTGCTTCTTAATGTTAGAAGTAAGTATTGTAAAGAAATATTTTAGAATAACTGTTATTTTTTAAATATATTTCAATAACATAACGGCTTAAAATGTCGTTTTCGCCGAAACTACAAAGCCCAAAGTTTTAATGTTTTACCCTTTACATTAGAGAGTAATCGTCTACAAAGTACAAAGTCGAAACATTCCTCTGGGGTCAAAATGTGCAACGCTTCATGGCGTTAGAATTTGTGCATGTATCATAATTGTGTGGTTACCTGGAAAGTTTCTTCTAATTATATAATTTATATTACACCGGGCTATCATACAAAGGATATTATATGGGCAAAATAACTTTCACATTTTTTTATTTAAACTTGTCCATATAAAATGTTCATGTTACAGCGATTAGTGGTCCTTTACAAATTGTGTTTAATTGACTTCACTCGGGTCAGAATAGTCTACGATCTTAGGTGTCACATGGTAAATATATACTTTGATGTAACTAATAAACGATAATTTGCGAAGTTTTATATATGGTAGTTTACATGATATAGTGGTTATGTATTTAGTTTGTTTCAAATCACGCTGGGGTTGCAAAAGGCAACATTCGGGACGTTAACGGCTTCATAAATACCAACGAGGTGAAACTCAAGTTTCACTTGAAGAACATAATTATAGCACTAAGTGATATTTGAATGGCAATAAACAAAATGCCATATTGTTTTGACAGTTTATAAATGAAATGAAATTATCGTATGACGGAAGAAAAAGCATAATTTGTATCAGCAATAAAAAACATTGAAACACAGTTGTGAAGAAATTGCTTTTATAACTCTTAAACAATAATTTTGTTACTACGGTTGTGTATTGCGGCGTCCAGTTTTGTTTAAACAGCGTGAAAACGAAAATAAAAAAATTTGACGGGAATATTTAAGCTCATCCGAGCAAGATTGTATTTAGTGTTCATTGAAATGTCAAGGCGATAGGTCTTATTGTGATAAGTTATTTTTGTTTAATGCTATGCAGTATGCATTGTACGATATTGTTTAGGAAATTGGTCACTTGCCTTAAATAAACGAATATCGGAAATTAAATAGAATGTCATTTTCCCCTGAAAATTTAACATAAGTTTCGTGTTTAATATATATATTGTCTAACGATAAGAAACATTATAGGAAAGCAAGTTCATGTGTACCCAGATCGGCGACTTAAACTGTCAAAATGAGGCGGGCATACGAGAGGTCAGCGAACTCAAGTTGCAGTTGCAACGGTTGGAGGGGACACGAGATGACATCAGTAAGGCTTACCGCAAGATGATTGAAGGTACGGGATCAATGTTTACTTTGATTTCAAAATCTAATCTTCGTGTTCTGTTGGTTACATATACGTTGGGATTCAAAACGATAGCCATATGAAATGTTTTGTGTTAGAAAAATCCATAACGGAATTTTCAAGGTGACGAGCGTTTTATTTTACTTTAACAATTTCGCCGGAACTTAAGGATTCCCTCCCCCGACATATTTTTTATTAACCTTATGTAGGCTAAAATACATTTTTCTTCGTGTGCAAGATATACAGTGTTAGAACATTAACGTTATCACTTTCCTTGACATTCCTCGCTTAAAGTAACATTAATACTCAAAAATCAACGGAAATTTCGGAAAGTATTTCGTAAAATAAAGTTACCCAATAAAAAATCAATGGTCCTTATAGCAAAAGCCAAAATTTCAAAAGGAGATGTTTTCTGGTAAGATGGATGTTTGTAGATAGAAAATGCTTGTTTTTAATTATTCGTGTCACAATTATATCCATTTTAATGTCCCGCGACTATTATCTATTCATACGAAACATGAACACTAACATGGTCACGTATTGGCTTTCATATTTTAAAGCTACATTACAACTCAAAATCAACGAACAATTCGTACAATATTTCGTTAAATAAAGTTACAAAATTAAAAATCAGTGTTCCATATAGCAATTGCTGAAATTTCAACGCCAGATGTGGTCTGGTAATATAGATGTTTGTAGATATAAAATGCACGTTTATATGTTTTGTGACACAAATAATTCCATTTTAATTCCCCGCAAATATATCTATTCATACGACACAAGAACACTAAAATGGTACCATGTAAGTGTTCATGTGTCGTATGAATAGATANATGGCCCCATTACCAACCCTGGGGCGCCCCGCCCACATAGACCACACCCACCCAAAATTGCCTTTTACTATAATTTCTTCATTTCTACACCGATTCACTTCAAATTGATACTGAACTTCTCTTATGACAATACGGTCAATCTCAACTATGCATGGCCCCATTACCAACCACGGGGCACACCTAGGTCAAACATTCGGTGTGGGGATACACGTCGGCCTCTGCCGCGCCATTTCTAGTTTTTGTTTGTAATTATGAACTTTTTGGCAAATACACTAGCATTCCAATGTAGTTTTTTCTGTTGAACATGCATTAAGTGAACCAGTCCTAGAGATATAAGAATCACAAATTAGATTCCTCTGATAGGAAGTGCGTAGTACTTTTAGCCAAACTACAAACAATATTCAAATTGCAGTTCGATTTGTTTTCCTTGTGCTTTCTTTGTTTATGTTTAGTTTCTATAACAACTTTACATCGTCAGCATTTCTACTATTTTCTACCTTCCTGCCTCTAGACAGTCGTACTTGAGTCTCTTCTGTCATATTAAGATGGACATGATGATTAAAAGACTAAAATATAAATACATGTACTCGAATATAGTCCTAAGTATTAAAAGGGTTCAATCTCTAATAATGTAAAGCAAAGCATGACTTATTTTTGTAAAGGCTTGCAAAGGGAGAACAATTTATAAAGTATAACGACCTTAAATTTGTTATTTAAACAATATTATGATATCCCTGATCTGTTTACAAATATACAATCCCGACATTATCGTATAAAGCCATGACGTTGGGACGTTATATATCCGATTGGGCTATAATTTACCTCGCGTGTGGGCCTTAAACAAGTCACACGGGTTAACTGAACATTCCGTTTAAGCTATTAATTTATAGACGCTTATTAAAATGCATAACTCAATTCAATGTGTATAAGCGCTTGATTTTCATTGAAACTCTGCACGTTTAACTTGTGTTTTTTTTTAAATTTTTGTTTCAAGTACAGCATGTTTGGAATAATACTATAAATATCATACTCATCATTCGAAAATGTATCATTTGTGGAAAATTCTATGACAGGGGGTGGGGTGGGAATACGTATAAGGAAATGGCCGTTATTTAAAGGGTCTTAAGGAAAGAAAGTATGTGGTTAAAACATAAAATGAATCTTAACTCAAAAGCTTTCGAACACTCTAGACGCCACAGTTATAACCCCGTCACCATGAAACATACTAGAATTGTTTTCTAATTATATCATGGCCGAGTTCTAAAGTGGTAATTGAAACAGCACAATCTTATCAAACCAGTTCGTTGCAAACGGGTCTCAGGTGACCAACCTAGAGCCGTTGGCCTTTTTTAAAATATAATAATAACATTTATAATAACAATGCTACTGCTAAAACTACTACTTCACATACTACACCTACTCCTACTATTTCGTGTAGTATAACTACTTCTTATAATTATAATAATAATAATAGTTAAGAAACGTTCTGATTTCAGAAATGATCGAAGGTATGAAGAAGCTTTACAAAGACAACCTTAATCACGTGACCATTCATCCATTGAATGACTGCATCGATGGAAAATTGCGAGATGTTTATATGCCGCCAAATATATTGATGATGTGCAAGAACAAAGGGGCGTTTAAGAAAACAAACAAACGGGTAACAAAGTACAAGGATGTGTTTTTAACAGATAGCAAAGTGAACCGACGAATATTTCTTCAAGGCGATGCGGGGTCTGGCAAGACAACGTTTTTAGCAAAGTTGGCCCTAGACTGGTGTGGAGACGAACCTAGTCATATTGAGTTTTCAAACAACACCGATTCAGAAACAGACATATCCGCGGTCGATTCTGAAACATCGGATATGTCAAGTGCATCCTCTGCAACTTCTGAAGAATCATACATTTGTTATGTATCGAATTCTTCAGTCTCAGCCGACGATATTGACATCAAGACAGTTGATCATGTCAATAACACCTTGCGAATCTTTGCTGATTTAGAGTTTCTGCAATATTATATGTTTGTTTTCCATATAACATTGAGAAATTCGGTAAAACAGCTCGACGTAACAACAATGATTAAAGAACAAATAATAGACTCGATATACCCCCAGGAAGACCGTAGGGAGGCGTACAGACTATTGAATGAGATCATGAAACGTGAACGTTGCTTGGTACTACTTGATGGTCTAGATGAGTGGACCGGACCTGGAGATCATCACAACCTACCGACATTGGTCGCTTTTCACAGCCAATGTGTTATGTTAATTACAACTCGACATTGGAAATTGGCTGTAGGGAAAATTAGGCATTCAGAAATCGACCAATTGTTGCAACTGGAGGGAATAAATAAGCCGTTTGAAAACAGCAGAATGATCTTGAGCGGTTTGGTAGATAAGGAAGAGCTTGATTTAAAATACAACGCATTTAGGCGCTACATACAGAAACAGAAGCTCGGCAAGTAACTGTCATCACCAATGATGTTTTCTGCAATTGTATGTTCATATGTAGAAAAAAAAAGAACTCAAAGGCTCTAAGTGTGAAATATACATCCTCTTATTGGAAAGTCTTTTTAAGAAAGTGAATAGTAAAATGTGTACATTTAAACAGTCCCCATTTCCGTGCTTTACAGAGACTCAATACATACAGCCCAATGTGGAACACCTTAATCGCCTTGCCGAATTGGCATTTCATTTGTTGTTTTTAAATACAAAAGAACATTCACTAGTGTTTAGTATTACAGACATTAAGAAATTGATGAATGATGAACAAATGGACTTTGCATTAAAATCTGGAATTTTATCATTAAAACAAAATGCTTCTGCTATGCGATCAGCGTCATCTTTTATGTTTATCCACAAGAGCATACAGGAGTTTCTCGCTGCCTACCATATCGCCCGCAATACTTTTCTCATAGATGGCGTCATTTCGGTCCATCTTGACCGTCACAAGGATGCATATCTCGACGTATCATATGTGTTTATATTCCTGTGTGGTCTGGACGCATCGGGTGCGGAAAATCTATCAAGCATGATGAACGAACGTAATACTTTGAATCGAGGCTCATTACATGATTGGTATTCAAATGGTCCTGTATTGAGAACTGATCATCCCGACACGTTTCAAAATATCATCTTGGCAGGAAATCGAGAAGCTGTTGCAAACGGACATACCAACATTTCCCTTAAACTCAGTTACTTCTACTTCAGTGGTGGGAACACTAGCAAAGACATGGACCTTCATTTAATTTGGACAAATAACACTGCCGATATACTTCACTTGCATGTTGATGGCTTTAAAATAAAAAACGTTGACAACAGACAAATTTCCCCTGCAAATGACGAGTTTGCATCTCATAATGAGTTTTACCTCAATCCGTGCCGCAAACTGAAGCGATTAGAACTGTACGGAGATGGCGTATTGCTTAAGGTTAAATGTACAATAAGTTTCGTTTTGCACAAATATGTAATCGTTGTGTATAAGGCACAAGGTTCATGTTATATGTTTGTATTCATTACAGTTTGATAAACTGTTTTCTGATTTAACCTCATGAGCTTATTCAAAATTATTGCTGGTAGTACATATACGTATGAGATAATATATACTAATAACGCGAATTGTCATTATTTTAAACAGTGCTATATTACAAAATATTAAGTTTAAAACATTTATGTGAACATGCCGTCATTCATCATAATGGAGTTATATTGAAAACGCAGCAATTAGTCTCACGCAGTGATTGGATTCGCTATTAAGTTTACAGCCTATTCTTTAACGAAAAATAAGCGCGTTAAATTAAAACATGGGACAACTAAAATAGTATAAGCGTTATTACAACATAATATTAATCCTATGTTTTATCAGTAAAGTACACATTAAAATATGAAACCGCAATAAAGTATATTCTTACTCAAATAAATAATAATGATCTGTGAAGATATTTTTCCGACTTTTTTATATTAAATTTTGGTTTTAATTTACGGAAAATTCATTATTTCTTTTAAGGAAACAGCCCAATGTCGGTGGTACTTTTAAGTAAACAAATTACGTCCACGTATCATACTAATTTTTCCGAGTGAGTAAGTAAATTGAATCTTAAATAATAAAATTCTTGGCACTTGTTTTAAACGGCCACGGTATTTTGTTTTTATGTTTGTGTATAGTTTGCTTACTTCCCTTAGATGAATCTTTATTACTGGTTTGTGCTAATTGTAATATTCTTTATATTATATTTTAATATTCTTTTAATATTACTATTCTCATAAAAACACCCCATAAGGGTTAGGAATTTACCATTTCGTGTGTAACACTGTTTACGGGTCTTCTACAAAACTTATACTTTCTTCAAACTATGCCCGTGGTTAAAACTACTGGCCACGTCCCATGGGTAATCTGAATTTATAATATTGGCGCATATAGTATCAAGCTTTAAAAAGTAACTAACAACAATTCTTATCGCAAACCACAAGTCTCAGAGCTTTGATAGTTGGTATGACACCCCAAAAAGCGATTATGTACACAAATTGTGCACACCATACCCATTGGATAAAAAATGTCTACGTTCCAGGGGTTACATTATATGTTCAGCCTTAGTAAACTAAATGACTGTTTTACCTTCTTCTCATTAGCGTTTAGGGTCAGAGGTTAATATTCGGTGGGAACATCATTGTGTGGCCTTTTACAAATACTGTTCAAATTATTCTAACGCGGTCAAAACTGGTAACTCCAATGTCACATAATTCAAATAGATTTATATAGTTAAATAAAAACTATACGAACCAAAAACAAAAAGGTAAGAAGGTTTTATGTTTGGCATGTAACATCATACAGTGGTCCTCTCTTTCTTTTTTGGATAATGACTCTGGAGTAAAATAGTCCCTGCCTAGGGGTCATGAGATGAAATGGTCTAAATTTAAAATTTATTTGGTATGTCACATAAAATTGTGGTCCTCTACAAAGATTGTTCAAATTATACACCAATGGTCGAAATTGGCCAGGCCGTTTTAAACAAGAAAACAATATGCATTGCCAAATTGGCCCTCTTATTCATCCAAGTGTGTTGCAACTTGGTCAGAATGTTTATCTAGACAATATCGATACCGAGTTTGAATCTCAGTCACGCGCATACACAAATAGGTCGCCAGGTCTAGAGGCAACTCCTATTACTAAATCGTAATGATACTTGGGGAGAAATTTTATCTTGACTAAATCTAGACCGAGTTTGAATCTGGATGCCCTGCATCAAAAATCGAGTTAACCAGTTCAAATCTTAGAACAAAAATAGTGTTACCTCTCTTGAGGCCACATTCATGACCAACCCTGATACAACTTTGTTAAAATGCTCATCTTGACATTTTCGTGGCCGAGTTTGAATGTGGGTCATGTGCGTCTAAGTCAAATCTTACACACCTGTAGTTATTTATATCATCCGTATGAACATTTTAATGTAAAGGCTGGATGCAATAATTGTTGTGTCCAAATATAATCATGAATTGATCCGATGCAAGTTTTTTTTCACTAGTCATTTAATGTTAATGTTTTATTTCGTTTTGAAATTACTCATCGCGATTGCATTTACCAAGACCGTGTAGTCGACGCAAGTCCATTCACGTGGTTTATTCCAACCTGGTCTTTTCGTTTTGGCACTATTGGTCAGCGTCAATAGAATGGATAAAAAAGAGCTATGCCTCCACACCACACCCACTACACCAATTTATTTATTTGTCTTGTCATTAAAACCGAGTGCCAAAATGAACAACGCACGGCGATGTGTTAAATGTTTCAGTTCTGGCGATTTGCTTTTAAGCAAACAAGGCAGTGGTATGATACTTTGCCCAAGCCGTTCTGTAATGCAGCTTCGGAATATACAAATGCACACTCACCATACACACTCACACACTCTCGTATACACACATGGGCATGCGCGTGTATAGCGCACAAGCCAAGTTATTGTATATTAAAATGTACATTATCCAATTTGTACACATGTTGAACCATCTATTTCTGATATCGTATACAATTGGTAATGTAAATCCACCAAATTCAAATCTTTTCTTCTTGCTTTATCATATTATCAGGCATGTTTTGAAATATAGAAAGAAATAACATTCATTATTTTATAACTTATCTTAACGAACTAATCTTTGTACTGAATACGTTTTCGTCAAAACCTGCTCAGACGCCAAACTCGATGTTTCAACAAAAAAGTTTACATCTCAACTTTGGGGTTGTCTCCACGTCGACCTTATTCTAAATGGACGAAAGTCCATAAAAGTAGTTTTGAGAAAATCGCTTCTAAAGTGTTGAAATAACAAACCATATATTATAAAACAAGATAAATTAATGAAATTTTGACAGGTGGTTGTGATGTATGCAATCTATCAATTTGCAAAATTTAAAGACAATTGCTTTTAAAATAAAAAGTTATAGTAATTAATAATTACATTCGCGACTTTTTAACGTAAATTGTATAGAAAAGTTATGAGTTTCGTGATTATGGAAATCACATCTTTGGTTAATAGTAATTTGCGCTAGAAACAGAAACTATTTTTGTTCCCTGAAATCATGCAAGAAAAATCCACGAAGTCGAAAAACGCTCGCAATATTCGCTTCCTACAAAGTCAAATTCATTTAAGTAAGCAAACAATTAAATCAGAATTACACAACTTTACTTTAACAAATCAGTGTTGCGGAAAGGAAGCAGAAAGTTTGCAAACACTAGTGAATTACGCGAACACAGGACATACACGCATTTTTAAAGTAGAGGGGGGTTGGAATTAATCTAAGTGAACATTCAAACGATACAAAACTATTATTGAACCTTTTATACCAAACAGCACAACTATAATACTATTGATATTTTGGATTGTTGCTGACTGTCAATTAATTTTAATGTTTTAATTCTTGACTATTGAACTAATGCAACCATATTGACTATTAATTCGCATTCAAATAAATTGATTTTTTCAGATTCTTCCAGTTTGGCCACATTGGAAGTTCCGGTCTGGATTATTCTTAACATTCCCGATCCAACCCAGTGCACAGAAACTCCTCCTGTCCTGTTCTCCCTAGAAGACATTACATTGCACCGTATCACATTTTCCTATACCTGGCTGTGCAGTCTGCTCAGGATGTTGCCGACACGTGATCATTTGAAGTGTACGCTGATGAACTGTTATATAACATTGTGTGTAGAGGGCGCCGTCAGCACATCAGGTACAACTATCTGCGTATCAATAAACACAGTAAAAAAAGAACTATCATTATCCCTCGATGATGATACCGGTCTGTGGGAGGCTCTCCGTAGTCTAAATATCAAGAGACTGAGTCTAAATGGTGATTTTATAGATTTAAGACAGCTGCAAACACTTATTATTAGCGTTGGTGAATACAGTCATGATTTGTGGGAAGCTCTACGTGATCTTAGTATCAAGAGTCTGAGTCTGCGTGGTGGGAAGGGAGGTATTAGTATGAATCATGACAAATCGTTGTCTCAGTCAATATCGTCACACACGCAGCTCGAGACGCTTAGTATTGAGGTTGATGAAGACAGTCCTGGTCTGCTGGAGGCTCTGCATGGTCTAAATCTTAAAAGTCTGAGTCTGGTTGGTCGAGAGAGGAGAGGTGTTAAGATCAATAATAAAGAATCGTTCGATCAGTCCCTATCATCGCTAACACAGCTGGAAACACTTTCTATAAGTGTGTTTGAAGCGAGTCCTGGCCTGTGGGAGGCTTTCCATGGTCTGAATATCAAGAGTCTGAGTGTGAGTGGTGGGATGGAAAGTTTATCACAGTTGCTATCATCGCTCACACAACTAGAAACACTAAATATTAGTGTAGATGAAGACAGCCCTCGTCTGTGGGAGGCTCTCCATGGTCTGAATATCAAGCATCTTAGTCTGAGGGATGAGAAGGGATGTTTAGGAGTGAATCATACAAATTCGTGGTCTGAGTCACTTTCATCACTCGTACAGCTGGAAACACTTAGTATAAGTGTAGATCAAGACAGTCCTGGTCTGTGGAAGGCTCTTCATGGTCTGAATATCAAGAGTCTGAGCCTGAGTGGTTGGATACAAGGTTTAAGAGTGAATCATAAAGAGTCATTGTCTCAGTCACTACTATCGCTCGTACGACTGGAATCGCTTGATATTAGAATTGATGAAGGTTATCCAGTGATAAGGGAGGCTCTCCATGGTCTGACTATCAAGAGTCTGAGTCTGCGTGTTGGGTGTCTGGTGGTTCGTGAATTGTAAGAAGTCGTTGTCTCAGTAGCTATCATCGTTCACACACCTATAAACACTTACACGATTTATGTGTACATACACAGCTACCTCAATCATTGAAATGTCAATATATATGCTGTGAGACGTTGCTTCCATCCAAATTACACAACCTTGTGGACACTCTGTCGGCATGTCCTCATACAACTGAAAGTAAGTTAGCATTTGGTTGCGCTTCTGGTGTTAATCCTACAGAACACAACTCACTGCTGATATACAATCCAATTCAACAGGAATTAGTGTTACGGCAGAATGTTACATTGAAGCGATTCTGAATAGATGAACGGATATACAAATCCAATTCGTGTAAATAACTTTATTCTGCAGATTTCGACATGCCTGTATATGACGTTGTTAGCTTTGATGACGATAATCAAGGTAATGTTAGCATTGCAGATGATTCATATGAAAGTTTCGCTAAACTATGAAAGGCAGCAACAACAATATTATTTAAATACATGTACGACTTAAGATTAGTAAATACTAAATCTAATAAATTATTGAATGTTGTTGTTAGCTATGATACAAATATGAAACAAATGATGTTTATGCCTTGAATGGTTTGTAATTATTTGTAAAAATTGGCACTTGTTTTGACATTATGTGTAAAGTGAGTGTGTTGTTTGGTCCATACAATAGACTAAGCTATAACATTATGTGTACAGTGAATGTGTTGTTTAGTCCATACAATAGACTAAGCTATAACATTATGTGTAAAGTGAATGTGCTGTTTGGTCCATACAATAGACTAAGCTATAACATTATGTGTAAAGTGAATGTGTTGTTTGGTCCATACAATAGACTAAGTTATAACATTATGTGTACAGTGAATGTGTTGTTTGGTCCATATAATAGACTAAGCTATAACATTATGTGTACAGTGAATGTGTTGTTTGATCCATACAATAGACTAAGCTATAACATTATGTGTACAGTGAATGTGTTGTTTGTTCCATACAATAGACTAAGCTATAACATTATGTGTACAGTGAATGTGTTGTTTGGTCCATACAATAGACTAAGCTATAACATTATGTGTACAGTGAATGCGTTGTTTGGTCCATACAATAGACTAAGCTAAAACATTATGTGTAAAGTGAATGTGTTGTTTGGTCCATACAATAGACTAAGCTATAACATTATGTGTAAAGTGAATGTGTTGTTTGGTCCATACAATAGACTACGCTATAACATTATGTGTACAGTGAATGTTTTGTTTGGTCCATATACTAGACTAAGCTATAACATTATGTGTACAGTGAATGTGTTGTTTGGTCCATACAAAAGACTAAGCTATAACATTATGTGTACAGTGAATGTTTTGTTTGGTCCATATACTAGACTAAGCTCTATAACATTATGTGTACAGTGAATGTGTTGTTTGGTCCATACAATAGACTAAACTATAACATTATGTGTACAGTATATGTGTTGTTTGGTCCATACAATAGACTAAGCTATAACATTATGTGTAAAGTGAATGTGTTGTTTGGTCCATACAATAGACTAAGCTATACTGAGCATAGTATGGTGTCGA
Organism: Dreissena rostriformis; assembly: GCA_007657795.1. Taxonomy (NCBI): domain Eukaryota; kingdom Metazoa; phylum Mollusca; class Bivalvia; order Myida; family Dreissenidae; genus Dreissena; species Dreissena rostriformis. Next base: position 14,659 of record VMBQ01003731.1, on the reverse strand, counting down.
ATTTCACACGAATGTTATTTGACAATTAAATATATTAGAACAAATTATTTTTTAATTTTAAAACGATCTGAGTCTTATTTGTTCAGAAATTCAATGACAACTATATATCTTTATGTTCCACCTTTCTTTAAATGAGGTAAATTCACACGAGTTTTGTGTTATATATGTATTATAACAATAACCTAAAGGAAATTTCGCTCCTAAATAGTAAATGACTTCAGATTGATTAATTGAAATTAATGAACACCATGACGCGATGTTTCGTGTTGCTATAGAGCAAGTGACACACTACTTAAGTCTGTTTTATCTTCAATGTTTTGTATAAATATTCTTGTTTTTATTCCATGCATGCATTTTGTATGCATTATACTATGCGAAACATATTGATACAATTTTAGTAGAGGGCGTTTATATGTAAAAGTCCCAAACTAGTTTAAAGGCATTTGACTTCACCTATGAATATTGCTTTTCATCACAGTTTTCAAGTGTTACAATTTTCATCTATTAATATGTTTTACATTAATGTGAACAGTGCTTGACAGTTTTATAGTAAGCAAGACAGGACCCTGAACATGTCGCAAATAAAAAAGTGGTTTTAAGATGTAATGAGAAAAGTAGTTTTTAATTTTAATTGCATGAACTTTCAACAATATAGTTTTAGTATTCACAAATACGTCTGTGTTAAAAATGTGTATTATTAATTTGAAACGAGTCTTGGTAGTTACGGATTGTTAAATGATTTTACAGCGTGTTGATTGTATGCTAATTATAATTATTTATTGAAATTAAACATTATTGGCGTTGACTTTGTTAGTAATGATAATGCTTCTTAGCGGTATTACTTCGATGTGTAAACTATATGTCGATGATGCTGGAAAAAGAGAATGATAATAATTATGATGCTGGTGCTGCTGCTGCTGATGATGATGCCGATATACTGAGAACTATACTACCATGTTTTACAAACAAGGACATTTGTTAGTACATTTAGAAATACACGCGTTATACGACAAGTGCAGCAGCCAACAATTCGAAACTGCAGCAACTGCATGTATTATCTGATATGGTATACGATATCATGGAAGAAAATGGCAAAGGTCTATGGTTAATGTTTTATAAATGGGACATATGCTGTGAATTATGTGCATTAAAGGGTATGAACATTGCTTACTTTGAGCGGGTAAGACTTACCAACCTCAAATTGCACGTTGCGAAATAAATCTATGTAGTTATTATGAAAAGCTAATAACGTCAGTAAATACAGATATATACAGAGCATCATCATCAATAGTATAATTATAATTATAATCATAATTATTGTTATTATATTATTATTATCCCCACACTTTTTGAAAAAAAGGTGGGGATATTGTGGTTATCTCCGCNACACCAATTCACTTCTTATTGATACTGAACTTCTCTTATGACAATACGGTCAATCTCGACTATGCATGGCCCCATTACCAACCCTGTGGCACACCTTGGTCAAACATTCGGTGTGGGGATACGCGTCGGCCTCTGCCGCGCCATTTCTAGTTATTATTACTATTATACTTATTATAAATATTATTATTTATTATATTTGATAATTTGTTTTTTTCGACATATTTGTATTCATTAATTTTAATCATTTTGCATATTTTATTGATAGCAATTTAAGTGTTAATCCGGGTGTTAGTATTTCTGCATAATATAATGTCAAACACAAGATGACCATGACCTTGACTTATGACGAAGGGAGATGGAAGTTACAAAAATGCAATTTCCTCATGGTTCTAATTTGTTAAAAGTTAGCTGAAAAAAGCACGATAAGTGAATAAAGTTACGGTGCAAACAAGCTGTTGGCTGTCCAGTTAGCGTATACACGCTTCTCAGCTTGGCGACCCGGGTTCATTCCCAAACCCGGAAGCACGTGAGGTTTGTTGGTGATCACCATACCGTCCGGTGGGGTTTCCTCCAGGTACTCTTGCGTCCCCCACAACATAAGACCACACCAAAATTAAAAATAAATAACTAAATAGCTGGGAAATGCACATATAATTCAACATGTGTCCTTACTTTCTTGAGTTTGTTAAGTTTATAAGGTAGGAGTGCTGTGACATATTCCGGGTCCACACATAATACAGCCAAAGGCGCTGAAGGACCTTATAAACTTCGAAATACACTCACATGTATTAAAGCTGTTTTATGGCCGAATTTGATCTTTAAAAATCTAAAGTGTGACCTTGATCTTTTATGTAGGGATTCAAGTTTTGAACGAGTTCTGTTATCTCATGATCATATGAATTTTATTTGTATCAAATTATTGTAAAATCCATCAAAATATGGCAACATTATAGCGGGGACAGGATTCTTCAATCTGTTTTGTGGAAAAATTGGACCTTTAACCTTGGCACGTAACCTTTACTTTTGATACATGGAACGGTTTATTACTAGATATATTCAAGATAAATATTCTGACCAATATAAAGAAGTGAAACTCCAAAAGCTGCAGCAGTATTGCAGTTTTATCATACACACCTTTATGGTCCTTTATTTATGGCAAGGAACCAAGTCATAAATCCGGCATCTAGAGTGGAAACACGGTTTATACTAAGATTTTACCGAGTTTTTGGTCGAACGTTAACCAGATTCGAACTTATCCAATATTTGTCAATATTGGCGTGTGTACAGTTTTAAAGTCATATTGGACGAGCTTTTGGGCGATTCAAATACGACTTTTTTTCAAAATATACCCAATATTATATATAACATGCTCAGAGCCATTTGCTATGCAGGGTGATTAGGCATGGCAATTATTCGCCTTGTAGTTCTTTTGCATTTTTTTTAAAATAAAGCAATCATGACATTTTCACGGAAATACACAATAAAGTACTGAATGACAATTTATGTTGGTAAATGTTGGGTGCTCTGTTGCTCATAAATTATTCAGTTATATTAATACTTAAACGCACTGTGTACAAATTCAATTGATCGATGCCAACATACCAAAATCAATTTCAAGCATTTACAGAGAGACTAATCTGATGGTATTTGTATTATATTAGCATACAATCGCTTGCACGATAAAATTCTCATCTTTGCTTGGCTCAGAAATTCGTCAGTCACAAGTCATGTGATTTTAAGTCACATGATCGAAACATTCAAAATGGTGACACCCATTAAAATGTCAACATTTTAAGTGTTGTATTCCAGAAATAGACACATGAATAGAAATATACCAATATGGTAAAGACTTTCATAAATAAAGTTTATGCAAATTAGAACATAATGATTGAACAAACCTACGATTTCATTGTTCAACTGAAGACTACAGCAGCAACGAAATACATCCCTCCCGTCATTAGTTTTATGTTCTTGGATGAAAATGAAAGTGGTCCATGTAAACTACAACGAGCGAAAAGATGTGTAGCGTCCTCTTCGACATCTAAGACAGCGAATCGTAGACTCCCGAATCCCATCCCAGTGCAGAACAGGTTAATGATATTATATTATCATGTAATGTATGTTTTTATTTATATATTAAATATGTATCTGACAATTTGTGTTTCAGAAACCGAATTCCTTACATCAAATGTAACAATAGAAAGAGGTTTATTGAATATGTATTGGGACAATATTACTTTCAACGTGGAAAAGAAGTTGTTTTGTGTATTCAATTCCGGGCCTCTTATGTTGCGTATGCACGCAAGTGACATTTTTTTGTTGATTTACATTGTAAAACAAGCAAAGAACGCAGTGTGGTTAATGTAAAGTTTCGTAACTATGCTTAATCCATGTGCATGTGTTTGATACACAGGATAATTTGTATGCATACGAATTCATATTTATAAGCAAAAAACTATGTATCTTATTGCCGTTTATAGATTCCGTGACATTAATGAAAATAATCGTATACTAGTTGTTTTCAACTTCCTTATATATTCCATTCAATGGGAAGTTCTTATCTTCCAGTGAGACATTCTTCAAGACTATTCTTTGCTTTGACTTTGTTGGAGGAATGCTTCACAATATTTAGGGCAAAGTATCCTGAATGTTTTAACTTGCTAATGATCATGGTATGTGTTGTAGCTTCATGGTTTCCGTGAAAACACCTTTACTATTTTGTATTATAAAGTGTTTAATAATTAACTACATAACTTAACCTTCCAAAACATAAAGTTATATGTGCATGTAAAGACTTACTCTTTAATATTCTGCCTCTACGACGTCTGTGTTACTTTTTGACAGGACAGGACGATGTGCTTTTTTACTTCACGCCTTTACTTTTGGTCATTATTTGCGTGAATGGTCAGTACATGAAGGGACAATATTTCCGGTTATTCATTTAGAACTTTGTTTGACATTATTTTAAGTCTGAAAATAAAAATTACCAAATATATACATACATGGTGTATATTTGTTAAGTGTTTAAGGTCTTGATCAGTGTTATGTACTTGTTTATTTAAAAAGGAACACAGTTCGTCGTAAAACTTTTCATAGTTTAAAAAAAACACATAGTTTATTACCCAATATCTTACTTTTATAGAAAATTTATATAATGTGACCTAAGCAATGATCGTTAACTCAGCATGATTATTAATCTGTTAGTTTTGACAGATATTTGATATTCGGTGTGTTATAATGCAAACTTTGATATCACACACTCATTTTGTTGATTAAGGGTTTCATCAACTCCCTGTTGTCGGGAAAGGACCTTATGATTGTAATTTATTACTTAAAACAGTGAATTAATAAATAACATAGTTTTGTGTTTTATTGTGTTTGTTTTCAATAGTGTCACTGGCTTAGCGCAATATTTTAGCCAGTGGTGATGTTACGAGAAAGAGTAATTATATTGCGCTATGTAATATAACGGGCTTTGTATCAATAACATTGAGAGTAGAAAAATAATAGAATAAGTCACTAATAATATAAACAGAAACATTTTAAATAATGAATTTCAGCTTTAAGTAAAAGTGCAAGTAAAATGTAAGTGCAACTATCGTTCCATAAGTTTTTAAGCTGGAATGCGCAACTATGAATCCACGAATTTCTAGCTCACCTGTACAGAACGTGCTTATGGTGAGCTATTGGAATATCATGATGTCCGTCGTCAGTTCGTCTGTCTCTGAAAGCGTGCGTCCGTCCTTCAATGTTTCTTTCAAACGACATCTTTGCCTTTATCGCTCGGCATAATTTTCCGAAATTTCACAGGCATGTTTATTGGACAGTCCTCTATGCAATTTGTTCAATCATTCCGAGCTGTTAATTAATTTAGTCTTTGGGTCGTCACAAAAGTTTTTTTTAGAAAAGTTCAAAACTGTTTCTTCTGAAAACGCAAGGACATGGGTTCTAATTTTTAGTATGTAATACATTATTGTGGTCCTCTTCAACGTTTGCTCACATTTTGCCTCTGTTGGGGGGAATTGGGTTGGTTTGGATTGGCCCCGGTCATCAGTCTTACATGGTCTTCATTAGGAAAACGTTGTAATTTTTTTTTGTATACAACCTCAACTCCCAAGACCTGCATAGTTGATGTGAAGTATCATTTAGAGGTACTATTTAAAGAATTTAAAAATAATTCACTGGTCTCAAAAGTCTGGCCCCGGGGTTCACCAGTTTTACGTAGACTTACAGAAGGGACATTTCAAAAATCTTTTTGTCATACACTGCAAAGCCTGGACCTTTCACATTTAAATTTGTTCGAATAATGCCTATTATGTCAATAATTGACTCCAACATGGGGTCACCAGATTTTCAGAATGTAGAGACAACCTTTCAAAATTGTATGTTCTTACGCGCAAAAGACATGGCTTTTTATATTTGGTGAGTAGAATCAATTAGAAGTATTCAACATAGTTTGCTAAATGTAAGCTCCTCCTGTGATCAGAAGTGGCCTCTAAGCGGAGGTCACCAGTTTTTTAATTGACTTATCTGGGCTCTTACATTCTGTATGAAGCCTCATCTAGAGGTCCTCTGCAAAGTTCTTCAAACTGTGTACGACTTCCGTAAACTCCAACCTCTGAAGAACCTCTACACATGCAACAGGGATTCTGCAGCCTGGGCATTATCGTTCGAAGTCAACGTAATTACTGGTACCCAAATGCTCCAGTGGACTGTTCTTTAGAGTACCGTACCTTTTCTTCAGATGTTGTCCCGCTCGCATTCGAAGGATAAGTAACAAACTTGTAGTAGTATTTAAGAGTTTAGTTACAGGTCGTTTCCGCGTCTTCACGACTACATATGGTATCGACCTGCCCCTGTGACCTTTCAGAGGGAAACATTTTATTTTGAGGCAAATTAGGTCAAATTTAGCCCGGCTTCCCGGGTATTTGCCAAAGAGATAATTTAGATCCAAATAGGACAGCGCAAGATGGCCAATGAGACCTTAATGTGCGCTGGTAGACAATTTAAAGACAATTCATGTCTGGTTGTCCTTTAAAGGACATAAGCTGGATTAGCAGAGCCGCACGCAGAAGTTCCCCTATTTGACAAGTCTTCAACCCTCTGCGGGTGACTCTCGCCCCGGTCGCGACGCGCACGCTCCAGCAGCTGACCGAAGTGAAATGACAAACTTGCCGATGTGCAAGCCTTTATATACCGGCGAACCAAACGCCACCTAGACAGGGACTCGGAAAACCATGAATATTTTCAAATGCCTGCCGAACTCGACGGAGATTGCCGATCATGCATTTCCTTCACTGCAACAGAAATGAACCGAATTTAGGCACGGGTTTGTTTAGACACATTCCTTAACTATCAAATTCTCCAAAAGTGCCTGATAAATCATTTCTTACATGAATATTAACTTACTTTGTGAATTACAGGTCACAATTTCATATTGTTTTCTTGGCAAATGTGAAACTAAGGGAGGTATGTATAATGTAACAGTGAAGAAACGTAAAACATCTTATTCGACCCCGAAACTTTTCGTCTCAATAGCTTGCCCTTATTTATCGCACACCGTAATGTATAAATTACTTAAGATATGTTGTAATAAGTTGAACATAATTTCATTGTGTTTGACATTGTTTCCGGAAGCTGTACTTTGATCACAGAGTATGATGATTATCATTTACTGTATTAAGACTTTTTAATTTGTAACCAAAGTGTGAACATTTTGATTTCATTGTCTTTAAAACATTGACATTTCGCGCAGTACAATTTGTGCCATTTTTTCTCATTTAAGCAGGAACATATGGCTACAGATAATTGTTTTGTGACTTGATACTTTTGGACGAAACACTTGCTTTCATAAGCATTAAAGTTAACATGTTTAGTACTAATTGACATCATACAGTTGTTGAAGTTATACACACCAAAAACCGCGCATTTATTATGAAAATGTTAATCCTTACCGCGACCCATTCATTAACAATTGGATTAAGCCTAGTCTGTCACCGGTATACATTCCTATTTACCCAAGTAAAGCAAATATAACAGTCCAGTGACTTTTCACATAAATCTGCCAGGTTTTATTACGTTATCAGGTGCATCTGAGGTCATAGCTTATTGTGCATATTGTATATTGTGCTCGAGGGCTCTCAGTTTAAAAACGTTTAACAATCTATCAATTGAGAACCATAAAGCCAGGTAGCTTGAGGTCAATTATACGTTCAATTGAATATACTGTAAAGTTTAAGCCCAAAACTTAGACCACACGCTACACTTTACTTAATATTTTAAACCATTGGAGAATTTTTTCACGTAAATGGACTGATTTTTTGTCTATACATCTCTGGACAGGTTTCGATTAACGAGCTTTTTAAATAAATGTTATGTTTGTTATGGTATTAAAAACACTAAAGGCACGTTTAAAGAAGATTTGTTCACATGTGTTTGTCAATAATGCTGCGCTTTGAAATTATAATAGTTAGTGTAACCTATGAATACTTGTTTGCATTGCATTGATCTAACAATCATGCACAAACGGGGCGAATTATACATGAATTTATTATTCATGCAATTGATTACTTGTTTTTAAATTATTACCAAATGAACATCAATAATGACTTCTTATTCATTATTTTTGAAACCGAGTTAAAACCCCCCAAAAAAGAGATGGCTATTCATCTCATAGCTGTTCGTGTAAAAGGGAAAACAGTTCTCAAGGTCATTCGTGATTTATCTCCTAAACACAGCAGAGCCACTCGTTTTTCGTAGCTACTCGTTTTCCGAAGCTACTCGTTTCCCGTAGCTACTCGTTTTCCGCAGCCACTGGTGCCGTAGCCACTCGTTTTCCATAGCCACTCGTTTTCCGTAGCCACTCGTTTTCCGTTTTATCAAAGCAAAAACGGTAAACGGGAATACACACTTCATTCCAATGTTTAAACATCAACATACGGCATATTCAAATTGAAACGAAATATGAATTTGGAAATATGTTTAGTATTTTGTTTTATATTTATGACAACGATTAACGGTATGAAGAAAAAAAAATGCTTTTATTTTTGTTTTGTTTATTTTTGTTATTTGAAACTCGGAATACGAAGTAATATGGGTTGTTTTCGTTTTGTTTTATTTTTGCGAATACAAAACGAAAAACGAAACTACGGTATAAAAGCCGACAAGGTTAACCTCCATTTAGTCTTATTTCTCATTCTTATTTCTTACCAACAGATTTTCTACGCTTTCAGCGCTTTGATTTATTTAAACATTATTTTACTGCAGCTCTTGTTGAAGGAGTACATTTTAGCCTCGCTCTGTGAAAAGGGGGTTTAATGCATGTGCGTGAAGTGTCGTCCCAGATTAGCCTGTGCAGTCTGCGTTTATGGCACTTTTCGTTTCTAGGAAGTTTCTTCTTAGCAAAAATCCTGTTTATGTGGAAAGTGTCGTCGCTGATTAACGTCTGTGTACTGCATGGGCTAATCTGGGAAGACACTTTACGAGCATGCAGTAAGCTCCGTTTTCACAGAGCTTGGCTCATTTATATGCCAACAAATAGACCCGAAAGCAGCAGTCCTCTGAACTGTTTGTCATTTTAGCTCTGTAACTAATTGTAACTCTGTCAATGAATAATTCTAGCTTCAGTATATGTCACACTTATGCTTGATTGCAACTTTGAAGTTTCTTTTTTCAATTATTTGAATGATATCAAAATCATTCACCTTGAAACTTAAAATAAGAAATGATAATTTTACTTTTACTTTTTTGCTCCAACTTTACTTACAAATACGCCCTTTTGACTTTGTTAACGACTAGTATACGCTTTGCAAATCATTCCGTTTATTAAGGAGACTTTTAAATTGATATTTTAACATCAATAAATAATCGAAATATCAAACGAATTAGATAATCATCATCAACATCATTACATTCATGATAATCATCATCATCGTTTTCGTCGTTATCATTTTCCTCATTATCATTTTCGTTATTCTTATCACAATTATCAGTATCACCGTTATCATCATCATAATCATTGTATCATCCTCACTATTCACGCAACGCAGCAATTCATTTCCAGAAGTTAATAGTCAAGGCAAGTCAATTATATTGGCAAATACTTTAGCACATAGCCAAACAACCTATATAAGACATGTAATGGCGGTGTTAATAAAAGCAAAGTCAACATGATGATGAAAAGTATGGTACAGTTTAACGTTGCGATGTCTGCACGGTGGTCGCCTCATTATTTTCACGGGTCACGAACTCGCAAATGTTTTTCTCGTGAATGAAGTGTGGTCAAGTATGGTAAATATCCAATATAGAAAACTATCGAGTGAAATAAAATACTCAAATTGCTTTTTAGGTGGTTGCGTTAAAATGTGTACAATTAAACAAAGCGTAAGTCGAAATGTGCAACGATAGAATAGGGCACCAGCGAAACTAAATTTATATCAGTATTTTGTTTTAAAGGAATCAATACAAGTGTGTTCAAACGTGTTGCGGACTACATATACATTTAAATGTAGAGCATAATATAATAAGACATGGATGTAAATTTTAAATAAGTACTCAAATGAACTTCCTAGAGCCCCTGTATAGGTAGATTTATTTATCTGAACTATAAAATACACGACTTAAATTTGGTTAAACATAAATGTTAATAACAAACGTGTAATATGCAAAACATATCGTGTATTAATATGGACTTCAAGTGTATTTTGTTTACGTATTGAATCTGTAATACAATAGATATCAGTTACATATATATGACAAAGCTGACACAATGACGGGGCAGAACAATACAATAGATGACCAAAACTTCGAGCTATTGAATGAAACTGAAAGCAGCGTATCGTCATTGGAGACAATTTTGATCGCAACGCTACTGTCACCGATCATCGTGCTAGGAATTGTGGGAAATATTGTCTCCCTCTTGGTGTGGATTAAAGGTAAAAAGGAAGTTTAACTAATTATGTACATTCTTTAGCAGTTTTATTATGCTCAAGCTTCTGTCAACCTCATCTACAGGAAAAAACAATTGTAGTTCAAATGTTGACTTACCTCCTTTATCAGTTACAATAGTTGTTGTTGTTATGCTTGTGGCCTTTGGTAACGATAAAGTAATTATAATAATAACTTATCATTTTCTTTTGTTTTCGTAGTTGTTTTGCTGTAGTGGTAGTGGTAGAAGACTAAGTATTAGTAGAAGTAGAAGTAGTAGCAGAAGTAGAAGAAGTAGTAATAGTAGTAGTAGTAGTAGTAGAAGTAGTAGAAGTANTTTTGACTTTGTTAACGACTAGTATACGCTTTGCAAATCATTCCGGTTATTAAGGAGACTTTTAAATTTAATTTTTATCATCAATAAATAATCGAAATATCAAACGTATTAGATAATCATCATCAACATCATTAAATTCATGATAATCATCATCAGCGTTTTCGTCGTTATCAGTATCATCATTACCGTTTTCATCATTCTTATCACAAACATCAGTATCATCGTAATCATCACCAGATTCATTTTATCATCCTCATTTTTCACGCAACACAGCAATTCATTTCCAGAAGATACTAGTCAAGGCAAATACTTTAGCACATAGCCAAACAACCTACATAAGACCTGTAATGGCGGTGTAAATAAATGCTTAGTCAACATGATGATGAAAAGTATGGTATATATAATGGGCATGAAATACCAATTACTGGTTGTGTGAATGTTAACCGCAATGACATACGCAAACAGAAACCAACTCGCAGACAACACAAACTAGATCAATGGTGGTGACATTAGTTTCCGAAATACTACAAAAAGTATAATCGCCTTACAATTCTGTACTCAACCATATACCGTACTTACAGTTTATTAATTTACAATGTAAACAACGTTGCGATGTATGCACGGTGGTCGTCTCATTATTTCCAAATGTTTTACTCGTGAATGGAGTGTGGTCAAGTATGGTAGATATCGAATATAGAAAACTATCGAGTGAAATAAGATACTCAAATTGCTTTTGAGGGGGTTGCGTTTAAATGTGTACAATTAAACAAAGCGTAAGTCGAACGTGCAAGGATAGAATAGGGCGCCAGCCAAACTAAATTTATATCAGGATTTGGTTATAGTGGAATCAATACAAGTGTGTTCAAACGTGTTACGGACTACATATACATTTTAAATGAAGAGCAAAATATAATAAGACATGGATGTAAATTTTTAATTCGTATACGAATGAACTTCCTTGAGCCCCTGTATAAGTAGATTTATTTATCTGAACTATTAAAAACACGACTTAAATTGGGTTTAAAATAAATAATTATAAAAAAACGTGTTATATTCAAAACATATCGTGTATTAATATGGACTACATGTGTTGTTAGTTTACGTATTGAATCTGAAATAAAATAGATATCAGTTACATATATATGACAAAGCTGACACAATGACGGGGCAAAACAATACAATAGATGACCAAAACGTCGAGATATTGAACGAAACTGAAAGCAGCGTATCGTCATTGGAGACAATTCTGATCGCAACGCTACTGTCACCGATCATCGTGCTAGGAATTGTAGGAAATATTGTCTCTGTCTTGGTGTGGATTAAAGGTAAAAAGGAAGTTTAACTTATAGATAATTATGTACATGTTTTAGCAGTTAACTTATGCTCATGCTTATATTATTATTATTATAAAGCTATACTCTTCTTCTTCTTCTTCTTCTTCTTCTTCTTCTTCTTCTTCTTCTTCTTCTATTATTATTATTATTATTATTATTATTATTATTATTATTATTATTATTATTATTATTATTATTATTATTATGTTTATTATTATTATTATTATTATTGATAAAACAATACTATTATCATAATCATCACTACCACTTTTTTAGTTATTATATTTGTTTGTTTTATGATTTTCAACTTTATGACGTCATACTTGTTCATGAAGGCCGCCGACGGAAGACCTCGACGGCGCGATACCTGTCGGCACTTGCTCTGGTCGATATTCTTGTGTTAGGGTTACCCGCTACAGAATTTTGGATTGAACATGTGCTACATTTCGTTCTCAGAGGTATCACATAATTTGCATAATAAAAATATTTGCTTTACAACTCATTTTTTTAAATATAATAAATCGTTTGTAGAAGGCAATATCGTATTATATACTCATGCAGTTTACATGTCCATTGGAAATTTTGCTACGAAACAATGCTTTTGTGCAAGAAAAAAACAGATGATCAATAAATGAACATGTTGTGTGACATGTTTTATCATTTAATGCGGATCAGTTTGCGACATGGCCTCTTTTTTCTTTTAATTCACATTTCTATAATAGGACATTATGTAAGTTGTTGAAGCTGTATCAGTCAGCAGAAAGCACAGCCAAATTCTGCACACAATCTTTAAAGTCAATGCATAGGATTTATTAAATTTTAGTGACATATTTTGTCAACAATTATTGTGGACCAGTTTGCGACATAGCATCTTCTTATCTCTGTAATTTCTTTTTTTTGTAATTCCAATGTCTATTGTGGGATATTTTGTTACAAGTTGTTGAAGATGTATAAGCCAGCAGGAAGCACAGCCAAATGATGCACACACATTTTAAAGTCAAAGCATAGGATTTATTCGATTTCATTTCACCATTTCTTCTTCATCTCATACTTTAAGTTACGGAACTTACGTTCTCTGAAAAGGAGGTGTAATGCATGTGCGTAAAGTGTCGTCACAGATAAGCCTGTGCAGTACGTACAAGCTTATCCGGGACGATACTTTCCACTTTTATTGTATTTTTGTTTAAATGAAGATCTTGGCGGAGAGTATCGTTCCCGATTAGCATTTGCGTACTGCACAGGCTAATCTGGGATGACACTTTAAGCACATGCATTCAACCGCTTGTTCACAGTCCGAGACCCAAATGTATGTTCTTGTTTCAGACACAAATTCTGTCGCATGTAGGTCGCTAGTTTACTGCCTCTATCTCCTACCGGCGATTTCGGCCTGGATCCTCGTGACCGTCACGATAGAACGTACCATTAGCGTGTGGTTTCCCCATCGCGTCAACGTTGTATGCCGCCCCAATTTAGCCGTGATCCTAGTATGTAAGTGGAATGTTGTATGCCGCCCCAATATAGCCGTGATCTTAGTCTGTAAGTGGAATGTTGTATGCCGCCACAATATAGCCGTGATGCTAGAATGTAAGTGGAATGTTGTATGCCGTCCCAATATAGCCGTGATGCTAGTCTGTAAATAGAATGTTGTATGCCGTCCCAATATAGCCGTGATGCTAGTCTGAAAGTGGAATGTTGTATGCCGCCCCAATATAGCCGTGATGCTANAGTAGTAGTAGTAGTAGTAGTAGTAGTAGTAGTAGAAGTAGAAGTAATAATATTAGCAGTAGTTTGATGGGAACGAATTCGAATATTCGTTCTCATCCCTATTAAAAACGGTTGTAAAGAGTTTAGTTAAACAGCGAACGAAAGTAATCCCTTTATTAGTATTGACATCTTCTTTTGATTACTTATGCAGAGTGACAATTATTTTTCGGGATAATATAATGAGCACAATACGCAATTAAATAAGTCACATATATGCATGGCTTACATATCAATACTTTCAATAAATACTCGTTGAAAATAGTATCAATACCGCAAGATTTGTTCCGCTTCATTGGGCCATTTCTCCGTGGCGTCGACTGTAAACGGGACAACTTATATCCCAGTTACCTGATAATGTGAAAGTCGGAAGACGATGCACAAGTCACCATAGCGGACTATAGACCAATCGTTATTATTATTATTATTATTATTATTATTATTATTATTATTATTATTATTATTATTATTATTATTATTACTATTATTATTATTATTATTATTATTGTTGTTGTTGTTGTTGTTGTTGTTTAGATAACTACGCGTTGGGAGGGTTCGTACCTTTATCTGACTTTCAAGTAGTGTACAATAACAAGTATATAAATATGATGTGAATTAAAACGTGAATGTTAGCGGCGACGTCGCGCCAAAATCCTAACATTCTCCCGCCGACAAAATAATATATCATGACAATACATGCAACACTATCATGTTCAAGGAAAACCATCAATCAATGTTCACGCACTCAAATAGTAACACTTTTCGCTTGTAAAGTCCATCATGTTTATTATCACTGTTACTAAGTGTCCATCACATTAACATGGATCGTGTCAACAGTCCATTTGCGGTTTTCACGTGTGCTGCACGCGAGAGTCCATCATTGCCTAGGATCAGCTCTTGAACGACGCCCATGTTC